>PVKM010006852.1:22599-43262 GCA_004027735.1 Carollia perspicillata
CCTCAGCTGGGCACGGGGCAGCAGCCTTTCCTCTCTGCTCACTCATTCTCTCCTGCTCCCCCATACTCACCAGAGCCCAGTCTCGACCCCTGGTTCCTCCTGAGCTGGGGTCTCTGCTGTGTCTGTCTGCGGCCTTCCCTGGGTTTAGTGGGGAGCGGGGGGGGGCTCTGGTTCTCGGGTTGTGGGAACCACAGGCTTTAGTCTGTAATACCAAAGCTCCCTAGTGCAAGGTCTCTCTTTCCTTCTAGTTCCTGGGAAGGACAGGGGAAGGCAATTGTGTAAGCCCCAAACACAGGCCTGGCACACAGTCAGCCCTCACAAATGCTGGTTATGGTTATTCTGAGGGTGGCTGGTAGCGCCGACACGGAAGCACTGGAAGGAGCCCAGTGGCCAGAAGGGCGGCAGGTCCACGGAAGCTGAGCCTGGCTGGAGGCCAGGACAGAGGCCCTGCCCAGGGGGAGAGGAGGAAGGTGACTGAGGGATGGGAGAAGGGTTGCAAAGATGCTGAGAAGGGGCAGTGGTGGGGGCCCAAAACTGCACCCTTTCCACCCACTTTCTCAATTATTTTTGTTAGGCCTCTTCCTTCCTATTTCCCCACTTCCTTTTTTTGCCTGCCCCTCCCTCTCCTACCAGGGCTTGAGGCCTGCTAGGACTCAGGACCCAGTCCCCACCCCCAATGCTGCTCAGCCCCTCTCTGCACCCCGAAATCCCCTCTTCCATCCCTATTTGGGGAGCAATGGGAAAGAAAGCAGCCAGAGATGCCCTGGCGGTGGCTGTATGACCTTGCCTTGCTGGGGCGTGGGCCAGCTCTGCAGGGACCACCGTTCAGAAAGGGTGGGAGCCAGTCTGTTGAGAGGAGCATGTTCAGAGCTCCTCTCATCAAACCACCTGTGCGGGTGGAGTCTGTCTGTCCCCTGGCCTTGAGTTAGGCGAAGAGGAAGCAGTGTGTGGAGACATGTTAGTCCCACAGCCGATCATGCCCTCCCAAACTCATGACCAGCCAACAACCACTGACATACTGGGCGCCTGCAGTGTGCCCAGCCATGAGCCTGGCGCCCTGTGGGAGGCAAGGGCACGTCAGCTTCTGGGCCTTGCTGGACCTGTAGGTGGGAAGGCAGGGACCAACTGGTGGGTGGACTGATACAAGTAAAGAGCAGGAAGGTGACCCAATCTGCCGCAGTTCAGACAAGGGCGAGGCAGACAGGCACCGAGGGGCAGGCTCCCCAAACACTGGTGCCCTTGGACTCAGTGGGGAAGCTCAGCGGGGTGGGCTCCGCTACACAGAAGCATGGACTCAGGAATGAGGCAGATAGGCCAGACCACAGGAGAGCCTCACCAGGGCTTCGGACAGACTGCTCATGGGGCCCAGACTCCAAGGCCGGACTCAGGGTCAGACTCATGCTCTGCATTTAGCCTGTCCTTTCTCAGTCCTGTTTTTCCAAGTCCTGGGAAGCTTGGGGGACAGCCAGCCTGGATGATGTGGGTGGTCGCCGCAGGCAACAGTACCAGGAAGGTGCCATCGGGCAGAGGGAGATAGCAGGGCTCTCTTGTCCCCTAGGGGGATGGAGGGAGCCCACAGGGAGGGGGATAGACTACAGACAGAGACTCTTAGAAGCCACCCAGCGGATCTCCCTGACCATCAGTCTCTTCGTAAGATAGGGATGTCGCCACTGGCTGATATTCTGAAAATTAAAGGACAAAATACATAGCTTCCTAAATGTGGACTGTTGTTGAAAACATCGTCACTTTCATGACTGCCGTCTGTGCGGGAACCCCGGTGAGGGCCACAGGGTGATATCCAGCCTGCCTGGACCACCTCTACCTCCTGCCCAGTCAAATGCATCTCCTCTCTAGGCCTCTGTTTCCTCATCTGTAAAATGGGCTTAGATTAGTATAACTAAATCTTGACACTAAATATGTGTTTTTATTGCCCCCAAACAACCGCGTACCTCTTTAGCTGGGACTATAAAACTCCGGCACAAGGCCAGGTGCACAGTAGGGGTTCAGCCCAGACTTATCAACAGTTTGGTCCGCCCTTGGCCCCTTCTTTCTCAGAGGGCCCAGAACCTAAGCAGTGAGAAAATGACCCAAGTCACCTTTTGGGGCAAAAAGACCCCACCCCTTACATCAACCCACCTCCTGGATTCCATTTTGCAAGAAAGCACATGTGCTGCTGCTTGGGCTCAGAGGGGGACGCCAGGACGCCAGGACGAGGGCTGCGTTTGCTGTTGTAATTAGCAGAGCTAATTGTACCCCTCGGGCTGGGTTGGGCACAAAGCCTTGGAGAGCTCCAAAATGTGGGCTTCAGTGACGCTCAGGAGCCCCACCCTCCTCCCGCCTGGAGGCCTTCCCTGCTTGGCCACGGGTGAACTCAGGCACAAGTGGGCATTAGACCCACCTGGAGGGCTCGTGAACATGCACGTGCTGGGCCCCAGCCCTGCAACTTCTCATCAGCAGGTCTGCGGTTGCACCTGAAAATTTGCATTTCTAACAAGTTCCCAGGTGATGCTGGGGCTGCTGTGCTGGGAACTACATTTTGGGAGCCACTGGCCCAAGGGGATTGCTGGGCTGCCAAGAATGGGGTCCTGGTCACCCCTACTGTAGAGGCTACAGTCGGTCAGCCCTGGGCACGGGTAGGCAGGCCACTGGGTAGAAGGCACACTGATGAGCGAATGGTGGGGTGGACCCAGGCTCCCACTGCTCCGGGTTTGTTGTAGGAATTCTGTCTGGGAGGAGGCATGGAGGTGGGTATGGAGCTGAGGGGGTTCACACCCTCATCTCCCCCGCAGGCGGGCACAGGGAAGAGCTGTAGATAAGGAAGGGTCCTCGATGAACAGGAATGAAGCCTTCCTCTGCCTTTTCGTGGCCTGTTGCTCACACACCATTTATGCCCACAGCTCATTCTGTCCCATGATTAGCTGGTGGCTGTCTGCTTCCGGATGTGGGCTGCAGTGCTCTTACTGCCGAGGATCTTTGTGGAGCATCCAATGTGTTCCTTGCGTACAGTAGGTGCTCCATAAACAAAGCACCGTGGAAAGGACTTGGGCTTTACAGGTGGCTGCAGGCAGAACTGGCTGGATCTTAGCCAGGCTGTGCCTTTTCTAGTCATGTGGCTGGAAAAGTACCTCCTCTCTTGGACTTTGGTTAATTCATCCGTTAATAGAGATAGCCCACTGCTTAGAAAATACAGGGGTCCCTGTGTACAGTACCCAGTGCATCCCAGTGAGGACTTGATGAATGGACCTCGTAGTGGCATTCACTGGATTAAGCTGTGGTGGAGGTGCTGTAGGGCTCTGGGGGATGCAGGAGTGAGGGACCCCAGGGAACGGGGTTGCCACTTGGGATTTCACCGCCACAGTCTGGCCAGGCTCAGAGTAATGGTCTGAGTAAAGCACTAGTTCTGGCCAACCACCTGCAGGCCTCTGCCCTTGTGACCTTGGCCCTTTGCCAAGCTAAGTTTAGCCGTGACCTGCACAGGCTGCCATGCTCCGTGGGCAGGGGCTGGGGTGGAGAGGAACTCAGCAGGCTTCCTGCCAGCTTCCTGGCAAGCTGATAGGCACAGCCCTGGGAGTGACCCAGGTTTATTTTCAAAGCCAAGTCCACCAACTAGATATCTCAGATCACATGTGTGGGGCAGCCTCAGAGGTGAGAGTTCTGCACCAGGGCAGAGGTGAACATCCTTGAATTGGGGAAAAGGGGCCCTTGGGGAAGAGGGGTGAGAGAGTTTGTGAGAGGTTCCAGCTACCTGTCCTGTCTCCATGGCCACCAAAAGTCTAACAGCCCAGATTGCCTCCCCTCATATTTTTGACCCCGAGGCCCCCAGGGCAGTGTTCCCTGTGACTTGGTTTGTTGGGGGTGGGGGGAGTAGCGGAGGCTTCAAACTCAGCCCATCTAGTATTCACTGAGCAGCCACAGCCCAGCCCTTTCCCTATCCCTTAGGGTGCTGGAGACAGGGCCAGCTGTGCAGAGGTTAACAAGGAACAAAATGACCACTGGGATCCCATGCTATCCCTGGGAGGACGTTGAAGTTTTAAGTAGTGAGTCATCGGGAACTCTGCCTCCGGAAGAATCCAAGGCTCAGAAGGCTTCTCCCCTTTGCTGGGGGGCAGGGTGGGTGGAATGGTGTGCCAAGGGACAGCAATACTGAGGGAGCATCTGTGCTTTCAAAGCACTTTTGAGCGTGTGTTCCTCCACACCCCTGTGACTCGGGCAGGGCTGGGTGTGCTTAACAGATGAAAAACTAGGCCGATGAGGCTGAGATGGGGAGGCACTGGCGTTGTGAGGGCCCTACTCTTTGCCAGGCACTGTGCTGAGCCCTCGAGACAGATTATCTCACTTATTAACCCAATCTCCCTGTAACCTAGCAGACTGGGGCCCGTTCACATCATGCCTTGGTGAATGACCCAACAATTAATGCTGGAAGGAACAGGTCTTTATTTACAATATTCCAACCTTGGAGGGGCTCAGAGCACTTCAGCTTGGAGTCCTCTTCTCCCATGAGACCCAGCACTGCCCTTGCTCCCCAAAAGGCTATAAGCCAGAAGCCCCAAAGTTCCCCATCTCCTTATCTGAATTTAAGCCAGCTGCACAAACAGCCTCGCAGCAGCTCTCTCTCTCCTTCAGGACCCGGGGTCCACGTAATGGTCTAGGAGAGCGTGCTCCGTGGTGCACAGGATCATGGGGAAGTTCAGGAAAGACGCACCGCACTTGGCTCCGTATGATCTGCTCCCGTGTGTGATGCACACCCACGTTATGGTGCACGTTATACTTGGAATTATTATGCCCATAGCCTGTAATCATTATAGCCACGTATAAAGCACATCCTTATTTTTCCCACAAAAATTGGGCCAAAAAGTATGCATTATACACAGCAAAATGTGGTAAGTCCCAAGAGTCCAGACAGAGTCGGGGTCTGCAAGGCTGCAGGGCAGCATCTTGCAAGAGAGTCTTCGGAGTCAGCAGGAGCGGCACGATCAACGCAGCAGCACGTCCCCTCCCGCACTACGCTGGGCTGGGCTGCGTGGCCGGGTCCTGGCCACCAACTACGTCGCTGCTGCTTGCTCACTTCTCGCTCTCCCGTGGCTGCTCCGTCACTGCTCCCTCATGGCTCTCCTACTCCCTGCCAGGCTGCACGGCCGAATCTCCCTTCCCTACCAGCTGCCCCACGGCTCTTCCTCACTCCTCACTCCCGGCAACACGGCTCCTCTCTTCGTGGCTGCCTGTCCTTACTTTAAGTCCTGACCTGGAACCTCCTGTGTGACCTCATCTCCAGCTCCTCCCACAACAAGCTACAGTTGCCAGTTCTCCTGTACTGTTTACGTTTATTCAGCGGCCATTCCCAATCAGGGCAACAGGGACTCAGTGATCCAGGGGGAACCCGCCACCCCTGGCAACTTCACAAGTCAGGCTGTGCCCTAAAAGGCACGCCCACCTTGCCCTAGGCAGTAGCACAGCTATTAAACTAGCCTGTTATGAAAAGTGTCTTAAGCCAGTGTAGTCAGCTCCCCCATCCTCCAACCAAGGACTGCCGGAGTGTTCCCCTATTTTCCCTGGGCACACCCCTCATCCTACACCCCGTTACATCCCTATGAAGGATGGGCTGTCATTCGTCCGTCTCACAAGTAAAGCAGTGGGGCCCCAGGGAAGCCATGTGACTCCCCAAGACCACTCAGCGAGGGGCAGGCCAGTCAGCTCCTGCAGCCCGGGCTCCTTCCACTGTGTTTCCCTCGTGCTCTGTCCAGGTCTTGTTCGTGACGCTGCTCGTTCTGACCAGGGTTGTTGCGGGCTGCCCGCCTCCTGCCAGAGCTCCTTGTAGGAACATCTGTACGGCCCCCTCCATCGAAACCGCCCGCACGAAGGTTCATCTGCTATTCCCATCCCTTCACAGCTACTCTTACAAGAAAACCTGCTCAGGGGCAAGCATTATGCTAAGTACTTTATATGAATTCTCTCAATCAAGCTTTACAGGGGAGGAATGTAATGAAGAGAGCGAGGTTCTGAGAAGTTCAGTGATTTGTCCAGGGTCACGTACCTAGTAGGCGCACGTGCTGGGTGCCGACCCAGTCTGTCTCCTCCAGAGTCCATCCTGTTGCCTCCTGGTACACGGAGTCAGTTGTCCAGTTGATTTGGAGTTTTGAACCTTGCTGCCCCAGGACAAGGTGGCCCATATAGCCCTCCACCCTCCCGCGGGCCCAGGGAGCCCTGTGGGAGCCACCAGGTAGAGAGGACCTTGTAGTCGTAGGGCTTGGCAGTGGCGCCACTCCCCAGTTAGGGCATCCTACCCTGAGTCGGCATGGAGACTGGCCTGCTGGGCTCGGAGCTGCCAAAAGCTATTACTGTGACTTGCCAGGGCCTGCTGTGCCCGGAGGGGGCTGGCTGCCCATAGTACAGAGGCCCTGAAGGGACTCAAACCCTCAAATCATCTCCTAACTGGCTGCTGCCTGGTATTCTAATATTAATTCTAATATTAGTACTCCTTTATCTTAAAACTCTGATCCAGCCCTGGCTGGTGTGGCTCAGTGAATTGAGTGTGGGCCTCTGAACCGAAGGCTGCCAGTTCAATTCCCAATCTAGGGCACATGCCTGGGTTGCAGGCCAGGTCCCCAGTGGGGAGCATGTGAGAGGCAACCACACACTGATGTTTCTCTCTCTCTCTTTCTCCTTCCTTTCCCCTCTCTCTGAAAATAAACAAATAAAATCTTTTTTAAAAACCCACAACTCTGATCCACGTTAATCAGCCAGTCCCATGGCTTGTCCTTGGACCACCGGGGCAGAACTTTCCATCGATGGCTCTCTAATGTCATAACCAGGCTGACCTGTTTCTGCAATTATCTAATAAGCTGCTCCTTGTCTTGGGTAAGAAAAGCCGGCTAGCTGCGCCCCCACTTTTTCGTCATCCCCACCCTGCTTCCAGTCTGACTTCCTTCACTTTCTCCCATCGTGTCTCCCTTCCTCAGGTGGAAATACACACTTTCGAATTCACCTGTGAGGCCTGACCATGTCTGCACACTGAATTCTGCTCCCAATGGCCCTCCCTCCCCACCAGCCCGTTTGGTTCCTGCTGACATAGCCATCTGTGTACAGGGCAGAGTCACATCTGGGCAGCAACTCAGGTCATTTACATCCTGGCACTGCCAGGTAGAAACTGCAGAGGTATCTTTACCTGTTGACAAATACCTGCTGCTTGGCACCCCTAGGGTATGACCCAAAACAGGTGGTTTCCAGGATGTAAATTCAAGATCAGGGGATGGGCTCAGGCTAAAGAAGATGCTCCTATCAGTCCCGCTGGCCTGCACCAGGGGGGATGGTGGTGGTGTGGGGGAGCCTTCCATATTCTCTTTGCTGTTCAACAACAATCTCATTTGGTTATTTGCTCTCCTAGCTGAGGTCTCAGGCAGGAAGGAGGCAGGGCAAGTGTGGAAAAGACCCATTGTTACTTCCCAAGGTTTCCACCAGGGAGAAAAGGAGCGTAATGTAAGGCTTACACGGTGAGACAATGCTTCTCCGACTTTGATGTGGATGGGATTGAAATGCAGATTGTGGTTCAATGGGTCTGGGGTGGAGCTGAGGTTCTGCATTTGTAACAACTCCCAGAGTATATTGCAGCTGCGGAGTGTGAATGACAATGATTGCGAAGGGTTAGCACGTCCCCCAAAAGTCCCTTGAGACCTAAAAATTCATTTATCCTGGAGGAATAGAGTATCTCCTTTCACAAGTAAGAAGTAGCATTTCAAGGTCAGATGACTTGTGGTAGGAAAACCAATGTTTGGTTTGTCTCCAAAATTGTCCTGGGAAAGACCCAGGAGATGAATGTCTGAATTTGGGGTGGGGTCTTCCAGACGAGAAGGAAAGGTTTACAGTAAAGGAAGATAAGGGCTGAAAACAGCCTCAGAAACATCACCGTTCAATGGAAACATGTGCTCCGCTCACCACTGTGTCTGCAGTCTGCACAGGTCATCACATCCCTCAATACAAAGACCCCGGGGGTGCGGCACCTTCCCTGGTGTGCAGTGAGGAAACAGGCTCCGAGATGTGAGCTAGCATGCCCAACATCACAGCGAATCAATGACAGGGCTGGTGTGGGAGCCCAGCCCCCTTATTCTTAACCACTAGGCTCTACTGCACTGAGAAAAGATGCATTTGCCACACATGATTGACTGGGGGAGAAGCAGATGTCTTATTCGAGACTTTTTAGGTTTCAAGTGATGGAAAGCCAACTCAAACTGATTTCACCATAAAGCAGAATTTATTGATTTATATGACTAAACAGTCCAGAGTTAATGGCTTCAGGCATAGCTGGATTCACTTTCCTCTATGTTGGCAACTTAGACCCTGCTTTGAGGTGGCTAGAGAACCAGCAGCACATGTAGTCCTGTTCCCATTGGTCCCAGCAAAGCCTACCATTGGACCGAATGGAGTCGTGTTCAATCCTGAACTAATCACTGTTGCCTGTTGGGAACTGGGGTTGGGGGGGACTAGTCTTGAGCCTGGGTTATATGTTCCCCTAGAGCTGGGGGTGGGTTCATCTCCACCCAAGCCTTAAGGACTGGGAGTAGTAAAGGGTTGGTTCCCAGGGAAAGTGGGGTGTTAGTATCAGAAGCTGTAAGACATTCCCCAGCTCAACAGGGCAGGGGTTGGTGGGAGGGTCCAGGGAAGTAGTGGTGTTGAGGGAAGCTTGGTGTGACTGTCAGTCTCTTTGTGTTGCCAGGTCAGCTCCAACCATGGCACTGGGGCTCTTCCGTGTGTGTCTTGTGGTGGTGACGGCCATCATCAACCACCCGCTGCTGTTCCCACGGGAGAACGCCACGGTCCCCGAGAATGAGGAGGAGATCATCCTCAAGATGCAGGCGCACGAGCAGAAGCTGCAGCTGGAGCAGCTGCGCCTGGAGGAGGAAGTACGGCTGGCCGCGGAGATGGAGACCCTGGAGCAGGTGGCAGAGGAGGGCCAGCAGCAGATGGAGAGCCACACAGCCTGGGACCTGTGGAGCACTCTCTGCATGATCCTCTTCCTGGTGATCGAGCTGTGGCGGCAGGACCACCAGGATGGGCTATCGCCCGAGTGCCTGGGCGGGGATGAGGACGAGCTGCCTGGCCTGGAGGGCGCTCCACTGCGAGGCCTTGCCCTGCCCAACAAGGCCACGCTGGACCACTTTTATGAGCGCTGCATCCGGGGGGCCACAGCTGACGCGGCCCGCACCCGGGAGTTCGTGGAAGGCTTTGTGGATGACTTGCTGGAAGCCCTGAGGAGCCTGTGCAACCGGGACAGGGACATGGAGGTGGAGGACTTCATTGGTGTGGACAGCATGTACGAGAACTGGCAGGTGGACAAGCCACTGCTGTGCCAACTCTTTGTGCCTTTCACACCCCCTGAGCCCTATCACTTCCGCCCAGAGCTCTGGTGCTCCAGCCGCTCGGTGCCCTTAAATCGCCGGGGGTACGGCCAGATCAAGGTGGTCCGGGCTGACATGGATACACTGGGCTGTATCTGTGGCAAGACCAAGCTCAGGGAAGACATGCTGTGTCTCCTTCATGGCAAGAACAACTTGGTGCGGCCCAGCAGCGAGGTGGAAGACCTACTGTGTGCCACAGGTTCCCCGTACCTGGACACGATGCAGGTCATGAAGTGGTTCCAGGTGGCCCTCACCAGAGCCTGGCACCGCATTGCCCACAAGTACGAGTTCGACCTGGCCTTTGGCCAGCTGGACACCCCAGGGTCCCTCAAGATCAAGTTCCGCTCAGGGAAGTCCATGCCCTTCAACTTGATTCCTGTGATCCAGTGCGATGACTCAGACCTGTACTTTGTCTCCCACCTCCCCAGGGAGCCCTCCGGGGAGACCCCGGCATCCAGCACTGACTGGATCCTGTCCTTTGCTGTCTATGAGCGACACTTCCTGAGGATGACATCGAAGGCACTGCCCGAGGGCTCCTGCCACCTCAGCTGCTTGCAGATTGCCTCCTTCCTGCTCTCCAAGCAGAGCCGCCTGACCGGCCCCAGCGGGCTGGGCGACTACCACCTGAAGACAGCGCTGCTGCACCTCCTGCTCTCCCGGGGGACCACCGACTGGAAGGCCGGGCAGCTGGAAGCTCGTCTGCATGAGCTGCTCTGCTTCCTGGAGAAGAGCCTGCTGGAAAAGAAGCTCCATCACTTCTTCATCGGCAACCGCAAGGTGCCCGAGACCATGGGACTCCCCGAAGCCGTGCGCAGGGCTGAGCCTCTCAACCTCTTCCGGCCCTTCGTCCTACAGCGAAGCCTCTACCTAAAGACAGTGGACTCCTTCTATGAGATGCTCAAGAACGCCCCAGCACTCATTAGCGAGTACTCTCTCCATATCCCCTCGGACCACGCCAGCCTGCCCCAAAAACCTGCCATCTTGTAGAGCGGCCAGAATCTTGAGGGCCAAGATGCAGGGCATCCCACCCCGCCAAGAGCACCTCAGGCCCTGTCCTGAGAAAACGGCAGGCTTTGTTGGGAGCCATGGCTAACCTGACAGAAGCCAGGCCCTATAAAGTGGGGGAAGCAGAATTCCAAGCAGGAAGGCCGTTTGCTTTCACGTGTCGGGGCCGGCTGGTGAAGCTATTACCTGGGTTTGGGGCCTGAGCCTCTGCGGCCTTTACTTCTGGATCATCACGAATGGCCAAGACGTGACGGAACACTCTGTGAACACTGAGTTGGAAACAATACAGTATCACTTGGGCGCAATTCTTTTTACGTCGCAGGTCCAGTCTTTACTTGAATACCAGCAGAGAATTGAAGGGATGCTGACAGGGATCCATGATGAGACCGCACACCCCTATTTCCGGGAACCCTTGGCCCCAGGCATCTGCTACCAAAGCGCTAATAGGGACAGATGTGGGAATTCACAGCCGTCCATTCACAGCCTTCACAGTAGGGGTCCCACTGTGGCTGACTTGTTTTTGTGCCACTTGGAGACAAGACCTGGTAGAGCTTTAAGACCCCACGTGGCTAATGTCTCCGCTGCACAGAAGTGGGTCCTTGGTGGCAGAGAGAGTTTCAGCTGACCACTTTTCCAGCTACACACCTCATTCAGAGTGCGCCCTCTTCGCCCTGCCCCTCTCCCCAGCGTGGTGCTGTGTCCCTGGCACCATGGCCACCACGTACCGTGCTGGGTACAGATTCAGTTGTCCCTCACCTCTCCTTTTTCTCTCCACAGCTGGTGGGGGAGGGCAGAGGCTGAAGGGGGAAGCTGATAGAAAAGGAGGCACAGGGCAACTGGAGTGAAGGGCAGCCTGGCACCTGGGGTTCAGGGGAATTGCAAAGCCGAGAGGTGAGGGATGCTGTTGTCCTGTTCTTCAGGGCCCCGGTCCTAGAGCAGAGCATCCTTGGAAGTAGGAGCAACCGTGGAAACCCAGCTCCTGCCTGCAAGCCCGAGACCCCCCAGCCAGTCACGCCAGCAGAGTTTCCTCAGTACACAGAATGCCTGTCCTGGGTGGGCCTGGCCGGCTGCACAGATGACCGGAACCCTAGGAGCCCAATAGCTCGGCTAACTAGGAACACACAGGGACAGCATTGTGGGCACAGCTCCCAGGCCTCGGAGAGGCCACCTTGCTACTGCTGGGGCAGGCACCAGAGCCTTCGGTGGGAGCTGGCCCCTGTGTCTCCAGACCTGGTTCAGAAGGGTTGGGAAGCGTTCCTCCTCCACTGTGGCTTCGTTGGTCCTTCAGGATTTCCTCTCTCAGCATTGTCCCAGTAACCCTTGCAGAGGGCCAAGGAGGAGGCAAGAAGGAGGGTGCCTTCCACAGCACCTGGGTCCTTCCTCCAGCGTGAAAGCAGGTGGTGCCTCCCAGATGGTGCACCCCATTCCACAGGCTGTTAGACTCACTGCCAACTGAAGAAGGGATACTGTCCCTTCCCCAGGAGTGCTCTCGCCTGGCCTCAGAGTGCTCAAGATGGACAGTTTGCCCAACAGGGTTAATTCAGGGTGGGGGGGCTCAGCCGCAGTAGGGCACTGAAGCTTGTAGGAAGCCTTCCATGTGAGCTGGCGTTAGACGGAGCAGGGCTTGGGTCTGCTGCTCCCCAGGCCCACAGTGGCTGGCCTTCCAGGGACCAGTCCTGCCCACGTGGTCTCCAACAATAGCCTCGAGCCCCTCATTCTGCTGGACTTCATTTCCAGAGTCGGATGAATTTCCTTATTTATTACCCCCTGTGCCTTTCCTTTCCCTCTTCATCTTTGTCTTGTGCTTGAAAGAGACCCCAGCAACCAAGAACCAGCCTCCAGAGGCTAAGACCAAGCCTGACCCTCAGCTTCCCCTTTGCTTCCAGGAGAAAGTCCACCGAAAAAAACACCTGTGTATACAGAGAGGACAGAACTCAGCGGGGAAATGGGGATCTTTTATGCACCGAAGCGGCTTCTGAAGCAGAAAGCAGCAAGGCTCTTGGTGTTCATGCTGCCTTATTTATATTAAGGGAAGAATTAAATTCCTGCAAAGAGGAGAAACTGGTCACTGTGTTTGATTTTAATCGCCGAGGTTCCCAGGGCAGAGTTGGGAAGGGGGGTGGATTTCCTATTGACAAGCAGACGCTTTCACCCCTTTTTATCTTATGCTTTCAGGAAACTATTTTTTTTTAAGTTAGCAAAATAGAACATTTCTAGCCCATCTTTGAGGAAGCCTGCAGAGTTCCAGAAAGGGCCTCGGAAGGGCACTGCAGGGTGGAGTCCAGCCCAAGACCTTACTCGACGGAGCTGGATGTGTGCAAAGAAACACGGGAGCAGGAAGTGTCAGGAAGCTTCTGGTTTTCAGGGAGAGAGGTGTTCTTAGGTGGAAGAGTTTTGACCCGTGGGGACACGTAGGCCTGTCCACTAAGGACAATCCCGCCGTTCTTCTCTTTCCCTTCTCCAGGATTCTTGGCTTTGCCCAGCATCTGCTCACTTACTGTGCCAGATGCTCCCAGGATGCATTTTGCTGAGCCTCCTCACAAGGCTAAAATGAGTAGGGTTGGCCCAAGGCCCAGAGGTTCGTTAGGTTGGGGTGGGCCCCACACCCTCAAAAGCCCCAGCCCCTCCTGTGCCTTGCTGAAGCACAGCCCGGGTTGAGAACCTGGGACCAGCACTTTGGTTCATAATTAAGTTGTCATCAGAAACACCTGGAGTGTTTGGTCAACTGCCCACTCCCCACCTTGAACCTACATGGTGCCTAGGTAAGGCTTTATTTCTAAAGCTCCCGCTAGTAACTGATGACACCCCTAGTTGAGGATGGCTTTTTATGTCCTTTCCAGATAGAACGTGAGAGAAAACTCAAGGTCTGCTTCCCCCACAGAGCTATTGGAAGACAGATCTGGGAGAAGCCAATGAGCCTACTTGGGATCTACCACCCAAGTGGCATCAGCTACAGCACAGCCTCCCACAAGTACCCCGCACTCACCACTGATAAGAGGAGCAGAGAGGATGGGGGAGGGAAGAGCTGGTGGGCACTCCTTTCTAGCAGGTCATTAACAGTCTACAAGCACTCATTGGGAGCCTAATGTGCCTGAGGCATTGCGGAAGATAGGAAAATAAATAGGAACAAGGCTGTGCCCTGGGAAGGACAATAAAGCGACCTCCCAAATGCTCACCTGTGAAAAGTGCTGTAGGAAAGAGGGAGGTGTGCTGCTGGTGGGGTCAGAGGGGAAGCCCAATCAGGGCTGCCTCTCCAAGTGTGGCCTCGACTAACCACTGGTTGCCACCTGGTGCGGGTTATCACCTGGAGCCATGCCGCAGACTTCGGTGGGAGGTAGGAGTCAGGCTCAAGAATCTGCACCTTGCCAAGTTCTCCCAGTGATTCTGAGAGTTCAAGAACCACTGATAACCCGGAGGAATTAGGGCAGGCCTCAAGGTAGGGTGCTGCCGGATACAGCTTTGGAATGATGGGCAGCACTGGTCAGGAAAAAAGCGTTGCAGCCAGGACCGTGGAGTGAGGGCGGGGAAGCCTAATGTTTAGGCGGCATTGAAACAGCATCTACTGTGTGCGAGGCTCAGAAAGTCACTTAATTCTTACATCAACCCTGTGACGTGAGGGCTGTTGTTTTCCAGATGAGGAAACTAAGGCACCGAAGGGTGAAGTGACTTCTCCAGAGTCACGCGGTGGTAACAACGCCAGGCTTCAAACCCAGGCAGTGCTGAAGTGTGTGCTGCTATGTACTGAGAAATCACAGCAAAGTAGTTTGAAAAACGTTGAGTGGGGCTGCCCACAGCCTTGAACACTAAGATAAATTTGAACTTGATACATTAAGTTATTTCATAATAAAATGCAGACTTAATACAACAGTGAACTAGCCATTGGAGATCTTTGAGCGAGAGAGCAACTTCATTTGCCCCAAACTAAGAAGCCCTGAATTATGTGCGCGGTCCTGTTAAGTGTCATGGGGGTCTGTGGCTGGCTTCCAGAGGGGTCGGTGGCAGCTGTGGCAGCAGTCAGTGAATGTCCCAGAGGTCCTAACTGATGTCACTCTGCAGGCTGTGATTGAGAACATTCTCATGCCCATCCTGTCTCCACCTCATGGGTTAGAGCTGGAAGGCTGTTTGGTTTGGCCAGCAGACCTCCAGCAGAGACAGCCAAGAACCACACAGTGAGGGAGTGTGCGCCTTCGACTCCTTGAACTTGCCTCATTCCCACCCTCTTCACCCTCCTCTGCCTTGACCTGCTCTACCACCCGGGAGGGGCATCTTTTAGAGGTAATTTTTCTCATTGCTGCCCAAAGATAGCTTGTTTTCCTAACTAGTTTTTTTTTTTTTAATAAAAACAATACAGTCATGATAAAAAAATTTTGACCACTGGCAGAAAAATTAAGTAACAGGTAAAGGCTCCCGCGCCTGACTTCTCAGTGCATTTCCCAGCAATCACCAGCATGAAGTTTCTTGTCTGTGCTTCCTAAATTTTTCTGTGATGTATCACGTGTGTGGATATATCACTTTTGTTCTTGTTTCCATAAATTGCATTGCACCATCTAACGTTCCTTGGATGTTTTTTCTGAACACTTGACTGTACCATATTCTTTCAAATAGCTGCTTACTATCTCTCTGTATGGATGGGTGGATGGATGTCCCCTAACTCACCCGGCCTCGCCTACTGAGGAACACTCAATGGCCCACCCACTCCCACTTGTTTTGCTGTTGTGATCAGCACTGCAGTGGACATCCTGCATCGAGGCCTGCTCGGAGTGCTCTTTCCTCTCCTGACAACTGGTACACACTGTCGACAGCGCGCTGTCTGCCAATTCACATCCATGCACCCGGCCCTAAAAATAAACTTGCCTGGGGTTTAGTCAATCCTCATGACACCAGAGTGAGGAAAAGCCTGTACTTAACAAAATGCGGCTTACGTCCTACCCTGGGTCAGGCACTGTATGAGGAACAGGAGTATGAGACAGGGGCTGTGTCCCCAGGCGTCTGGGTCTACTAGGAAGAGCAGACCAGTGGCCACAACGTACGTCCTAGAACAATGAAGAGGTGAAACGCTGTGGCTCTGGACCCCGAGTGGCATGAGGGGCCTGGAAGCCACATTAGCTGTGGGTTTTAGTTTTAACAGTGTCAGCTCCCTTATCTGTGGGGAAAATGCGAAGAACCTCCCCAAAGAAAATCCACTCGACAGGGTTAGCGTTCTGTCCCCAAATGCGTGTCCCATTCCTCTGAGCCCAGGACCAGTTTGTTGCCTGCTGCACAATGTGGGGTCCTTGCTGTATAGGTGAAATGCATTTTTCCATTGCTGATGTTCCTCCAACCCCCACAGAGAAACCAGGAAATAAAACTGTCAACAAATTATCTCCCAAGAAGGTGCAACCACATAAACCTCAAAAATGTTCAAAGGTGTGTATTTCTACTTTTCTTGATAGGAAAACAGGTCTTAAAAGTGCAAGGTCTTAAAAGTGCAAAAGTGCTGGGCAGGGGTAGATAGGATCCCATCGGTTTCTTTAAAACCCACCAGTCAGTGATATTTCAGGTTTCTACTAGGGTAACTATGTAATATAGAAATAGAAGCTAAAGACCCACTTCCTGCCACTTCTCACAAGCCACCCTTGGGCCTGTCTTCCCAGCTGGCCAGAGATGACTCACCCAGCCCCCACGGCCTCATTGCTCACTTATTCCTGCAGAGTGAACTTAGCTATGCCACACCCAAGGTCTCCTGAGACAGTGGTTGGTCCCCAAAAGGCTGACAGCAGCCTTGGTTCTCAGCCAGGAGGCATGGTTAGTGCTGAATCAGCCCCCCAGGAATTGAACCGGCAGGTCAGCCCTGACATCTCCCAGCGAAGGACATGAGTCAGCCCATACACACCCCTACCCCAGAGGGTCGATAGCAGAAGCTGAAGCAGAGCCAGATTCAGGGCCATGCAGGCTGGTGGTGTTCATTCCCCCTGATACATGCAGCTTTGTCTGCGACTATTCTTCAGAAATCCTCTCCACACATTTGTTTCCTCCTTGCAGCCTTTTATAATCCTGCTAAGCAGGGAAGCTACTGAAGCTCCACTAACCCAGAACAAGACAAGACTTCAAGCTGCAGGCCTGCTCAGCTTGGGTGTTTAATGATGCAGAGAGAGAGACAAGAGCAGGTCTCTGCCCTGTCTCCATGTAGCCACTCAAAATGGAGGTCCACGGGGGAGTTTCTGCCCACCCGACTCTCCCATGACAAAGCCGTGCAAAGACCAGGGAGACTGTGAGTCCAGAAAGTATACAGCCAGAGCGAGGGTACCAGGCAAGAGGGACATCACTTCTCAGGAGACGTGGGTGCCTTCTGGACAGCAAAGTGGGTAAAGAGCTGTGACAGCCGCCTCCCAATGAGCTGCCTGGAAGGGGTCCAGGCTTCTGGGTCATCTGTACATCCATTCATTCTGTCATTCATCCAATCCCGTATTTGCTTATTCTCAAAACACTTACTGAGTGGCTGCTATGTGCTAGCCACTGCGCCAGATGCTAGGAAAACAAAGTTCAAGGGAGACAGTATTCCTGCCTTGAGGGAGCTCCTAGTCATGAATTGCCAAGTACCACTTAGTTTAGGATGGAATTTTAAAAAGACCTCCTGCTCTTACTATTTACAGAGTTCCCCATTATGCCTCCTGGCACCTTCTCCATATGGCACAAATGCACAGAAACACACACACACACACACACACACCCCTTTTGAGTGTTGAGCATAACCCAAATATTCCAGGTTTTGCAAAGGCTGCTCCTGCTAAGAGACACCCATCCTCCTCTCTTCCCAGTCCCCCAGTCCTGTGCTGCTGGAAGAAGCTCCCCTGGGTCATTTAAGATTAAATCTCAGCACATGAAACAACCAGAAAACAACTCCAAACCATGAATCAACCTAAGTATAATGTAGTACATTTTATTCCCAAGTGATGGGAGAATGAGCAGAGTTCAAGTCTGATCATTTTCAGAAGCCTTGTCGGAAGCCTTGTCACGGTCATAGAGTTGCTCTATGATGGGAACTAAGCATTTCCCCAGCAGATGCTAAACCCTTACCTGGATAAACCCATCATTTCTCAACAACCCTCTAAAATAGTCACTCAGTGATCCCATTTTATAGATTAAAAAACTGAGGCTTAGATTGGTTAAGCAACTTACAGAATTGAGTGGCACAGCTAAAATTTGTACCTGATACATCGGAGTGCACAGCCCTGCTCTTGTTTACTAGGTATACCACTTCTTTGCACAAAGACTTTTGATCTGAACTTGGCAAGAGAAAAAGCTGGTTGAAAAAAAAATCCCAAAGGCTGCTCTGGTGAGGAAGATTAGAGAGCTGAGGAAACAGCATTTGCAAAGCCTCTAGAGCTGGGGCAAGCCAGATGGGAGAAAAGAGTTTGAAAAGACCAAATGTCCAGCCTTCCAGGGATTCACAAATGGAAACCAATGGGCGATGGGGCTCCTGGGTGGGCAGTGCGCAGTGTGGCAAGGAAAGGGGGCGAGGGGCTGGAGATGAATCACTGAGAACCCCCGTGAGCTGGATATTTGGTTATTTGGGAAGACTTTAGATAACCCATGGGATGTAAACCACAGAGGAGTCAAGCTTGGTTCTCGAGCCGAGTAGCACAGTCCCCCTCCATCAAGGCCATTGCCCTTGGCAAAGGAGATGTAGATCAGGCAGGACATGAAGTGGAGAGATGCAAGGGAGAAACCCTCCCCCGCCCCACCTACCACCACAGCTTTCAAGGAGCAATGTGGCCGCACAGGCAGGCAGACCCTGCAGCCCTGAAGGGACCGCTCTACCTTATACCTGATGATTTGGAGTTAGTCCACTCTAACACTCACAGCCACTCTGCTGCCTGAGATCAGAGAAATTCAGAGCTAAAAGGACTTTCAAGTAACATTTAGTACCACCTCCTCCTCCCTCCGACCAACCACCACCACTGCCACCTGTCCAGGCCACCTTCACGCCATCCCCCACCACGTCAGGATATAACGGGGCTCAGTCCAGGTGGCTCCAGTGCAGGACTTCTAAGGAAGGGAGCTCTCACGGCCTCCTGTGCTCGTGGACTCGGGTGTTCGTATCATCTCCGACAATGAGGCGCTTTCAAGTGCTGTCCTTGGTTGAACCTTAATTCCTTAAACTTAACATGCTTTTATAAGATATACATCAATTATTAAAGTGGTTCTGAGACGTGAGTTGATGGAATACCACCTATTCTTTCTCATTGTATTTTTATTACCCTGATACACATTGCTGCCACCCCCGCCTCCACCCCCCAATAAAAGAAGTAGTATTTTCAAAAGCTCCTCGTGGAGCATTATTTAATTTCCTCTTTTCTCTAGGCTAAACCCTAGATTCACCCACAGATTGACAGCCCAGGTTCTTCTGTGGGTGGCATTAAAGAAAATGAGAAAGAAAAAGTGGAGAGCGGAAGGCCGTGCAGGTGACCGTGGCAAATTGCCGAGAGCTCAGCTGGCGGGAAGGCACTCAAATCCCGCCCTGGGCTGTGGGCGGCCAGCCTGCACCCTCGCCCACAAGCACTTCCCCCGTGCTTTGTTTCCTGGTTCTTCGAGCTTTCTAAATTACCATGTGGGGCCCCAGAAGAAAACGTCTTTGGTTTTGGCCATCAGAGACATGCCATAATCTGCTGTGCTGACAGCGATTTCGGCCCCACACTCAACACTCGCCAGCACACAGGATTTATACCTGCAAAGACCGATCAGGCCCCTCATCCTAGGAGAGGCCACAGAAGCCAAGCAGAGATCCCAGGGAAATGTGACGCTCAGACCTCACTCTGCATTGGCTTGGGCACCATGGCAACAGGATGCCCCATCCTGAGCAGATGGCACAGCAGACGTGGCCTCTGTCATGGCCCTTGTCACGCGGCGCCTGCTACAGCAGACCAGGCCACCTGATCAAGCAGGCTTGCTTCTGTCCAACTGGCACAGAGTCACACTGGTAACTATTTACATGAGTCCAAACCCACGTGGAGGCAGCAGATGGCTGGGCCAGGCTGAGACATGGGGAGAAATGGGGCTGGTTTGGGCTGAGTCAGAGGCGGCAGCAGCAGACAGCTCCTCAGTGGACACCAACAATTAAAAACATCCCTCCTGTTGCTGCCTGCTCTCTCAGCCTGGCTAGAGACTGGGACGAGGTTAGGCGTGAACAAAGCTGGAAGGGTCACAGGCTTATCCCTAGACTCTGAGACAAAATGGCATCGGAGAAGCCCGTCCCACTCCTGAGGTGCCTGCCAGCACACCAAGCCGTTCGTCTGGGCTCTTAGACACCTTCCATGGTCGGAGGCAGCAGGGGGGCCACAGCGAGCTGCAGCAAGCTTTCTCACAGCAAGACAAGCAACTCCAAAACACTAGGTCTAACACTGTGACCAGAATGAGTGGAGAGATCAGGAGCTCCTGTGTCGTGGTCATCTTTATCATCTCTGTCACACAGATGTCCCACGGCTTGGCAAACAAAGGGCAATCAGAGGCATTCGCTGTGATAAATTGAAAGAGTGTGACGCACATCCAACAGAGTGGCCTTTGCCCGTGACTGGGTTTGGGACATGTGTATTTTTTTAAGGCAGGATGTCAACTATAGAACATTTTGTGAGCCATCCTGAGTTCCGACAGCACCGGTAAAATTCTGACGTCATTGTCCAGGGCGATAGTGGGCGTTTCATTTCCTGCTTTGGAACTCTTTCGGTCATGAGACCCTTGGTGTCAGCCAGGCCCACAGCCAAAGTCTGAGTGAGAATGACACTCATGCACACTCACGAGTACTGAAGCTTTCATTTGCCAGGCAGAGAGAATTTGAACTTGGAGTGTTTTCTTCTTCCTTTTCCTCTCCAGTTTTCCTCCTACCAGGGAAGCTGTGGAGGATGCCAGTCTATACTGGCAAATGCCAGTGATGGATAGGCCTTTAACCTCAACATCAGCATTAATAATCTGGAGGTCAAACTGGGCCAAAGGCCAAGGGGCCAGGCGGCACCCAAGCTCCCATACTGTGCTTGGACATTAGCCTTGGGCACTAGATTGCTGAACAATCCTTAGAACCTGTGGGCTAGAGGCGTCATACAAGTGATTATCAGAAAGAACACCTTTTCTGCTCCTTGTTTATTGGGAACTTCAAAGAAAATGAACAAAAACTAATTGATCCACCCAACACTTCCTGATACAGAATCACAGCACGGCTGAGAGTTCTGGGTGGTAAGGCTCAGCAACTGAGCCCATAGTCAAAGGCCTCGGGGTGGTTCTGAAAATAGAGATTCA
>PVKM010006853.1:0-43085 GCA_004027735.1 Carollia perspicillata
ATTGTGGCATCTTTTTTTCTTTTTATCATGCCACCGTCACTTGTATCTCTTACTTTGCTTTATTTCTCTTCATGTTTCTTACCTCCTCTGACAAGGCTTGTGTCTTATAATTCTTCCCACTACAATATAAACTCCATGAGAGTAAAGACTTCATTGTATTGTTTCTTACCTAATCTTTTGAACAGTACACAGTTCATAATAGGAACTAATTAAATGTTTGCCATACAAATCCCCTTGTTTCTTTCTCTAACCCTTACATTTCCATCTCTCCTCTCCTGGTCGTCTGTCTTTCACTGTCTTTTTTTTTTTTTTTAACATTTCTGAGTTCTAAAGTAACATCATCCAGGGCCAAAAATAAAGTAAAATAAAATAAAAAACCACACACGTCCAGGACCTAATTACACAACAAACATGTGAAGCACCTGCGTGTAGAAATGCAGGTCTGATGGAACATGTTTCCCCCATCCAAGACTGTTCAGATTCAAGTAGAAACATTTAAACAATGCATTTCTAAGACTGCTTTGGCCTGCAGCCCACATGTTTGCCATCCTTGAAAAATTTTGTAACTTTTGAAATTAAATTTGACAAGATCCACATACATAGTAGTCACTTTCAGAATTTCCTCAAGTTTCTATCCAACACTTCACCCACATTAAACTAAACCTTTTCCTCCAGCTCTAACATTTGAGTTCATTTTCTTGAGTTCCATTTTCTTGCATTTTTACTAATATAAGAAAATTGCTTTTCTACTATTCTCATGTGAATTTTAGTGTTTAGTATATACTATTTTATAGGTGCATTATGAAGTCTCAGAATCCCTAACACAGTCATGTAGGGACTCTTCTTAAGGAAAGCAAATGGGATTGATGAACCAGGACCAGTGTCTATTTTCCCTGAGCAAGGGAGACCAAAATCTGTGTGCCACTTTCTAGAGACAGCTCACAAGAAAGGCAACCAAATCATGTCTGAAAGTCCTCTGCTGAAGGTTTTTTTATGTAAAAAAAAAAAGCCTTCCTTATTTCTTTCTATATTGCTATAAGAATACAGAGCTATTAGTCCCACAGTGTCCCCAGACGGGGTGAGAAGGCTGTGCTGGATGTGCACACAGGCCACGATTTCTACCCTGATTGACTATTAAAGACTTAGAACCCAACCCCTGACCCCACCTTTTCACCAGCTCTCTCCGAGCATCATCCAGTTATGCAAACAAGTCATGAATCACCCTCTATTGTTCCTCCAAGGCGGAGGCCTCTCTCTGCCCTGCGCCCCTCCCACCAGGGAAGAATTCCATCCCAGGCCCAGGGTGGCTCAGGGTGGGACCTTCAGCTTCTGCCTCAGCACTGCATTGGATGAAGAATAAAGGCCTTGTAGGGAGACTTTTCCGTTCCCCTGAAACCTTCAAAACTCATGCAGACTCCACTCTGCCTGCTTTATTTAACTAGTACCTTCAAGACCCCAGCCACCTTTGTCTGCATTTCGGCCTTTGATTTGGAACACTGTCTTCATTGAAAAATGAGTTCCAAAGAAGCTGGTTAATAAGTGAACTTCTGAATTGAAATTCAAGTATAAACTGGGAATACTGCTTCTCAAACAGGACCAGTTAGACACAAGAAAGTTCTAGCCAGGCTGAGTCGCTGCAGATGAAGGAGAGGGCAGCTGAGCCCTCCTCTGGATGTCAGCAGAGTGGGCAGCCCCCCACGCCCCCACCCAGTGCTTATGGAGCACAGCGGGGAGGGGGGAGCTTTCTTTTTCTTCATAAGCACAGTTTGTTTGGTGTTAGAGACAGAGACATTTTGCAGGATGAGCCAGATAACACGAGTGGGTTGTGGAGAGGACTACACAAGCACGTCACTCAAAAACGCTCCCTGTAAGGATAGAGTTTGGATGCCAAGTCCTAGTGAGGAACGAGGCCCAGCTGTGAAACGTGCTGGCAGGGAGTCCACCTGCTCGCTGCCTGCTCAGCTGGAAGACCGTCTACTCAGAGCAGGGTCCTGAGATGCAAAGAGGTGAGTCCAACTCTAAGGTTAACAGGAAATTGTGTGTTTTCAGAGGTCAGATTTGCTGAAATTTTTGAATAAGGTACAAAAGGGCACAAGGACCAAAGAGCCTGGTGAAACTAGGCCCCTGTCCCCTGAAGCCAATGACCGAGTGGAAAACTAATTTCATATCCTCATGCCTGGATCTGAAGTGCAGAGAGCAATAGACAGCGGCAAAAATGTGGGACATAAATTTAATAAAATAAGTTTTATGAGATGGAGCACCATGAGCTTCCCTAATTAAACTTTATCCTCACATTGGGGATAGTTCTCTATCCTTCTGAGTTCTCTTCCTTCTGAGACCAGCCTATCCTTTATTTCTTAACTTCCTGTCATTCCTTTTATTGGCAGACAATTGTTTTTGCTAACACCAGAGGACAAAGCCCATCAAGTGACATCGTTTTGCCCACCCTCTGCATCATTGTGAGATATGAAGACTAAGTACGCACTTTGGGAGGGGAAATATTACTCATCATGGTCGATTGTGCCCATGATTACATAATTTTAAACTAGATTTTCTGCATGAAGATTGGGAAAGTATCCCTTTTAATGGGAGAAAGCCATGTTTGCTTTTGAAGACATGACATCACATAGATCTTAGATTAAAACTTTAACACCTAAGACCGAAGGAAGATGCCCTCCCAGGTGCTTAAATATATTCTCTTTCGTCAGAAAGCCACCTCAACTTGATCAGACGATTTCACGAAATCACCTCGGAGTGACTTGCCAGCATCCTCAGCTGAAGTTGCTACCTATAACTGTCTGTGCCTTCAGTAAGGACAAATTTATGGCACAAGTTACTGCAAACTTGTACTATGAAAGTGCACATCAAGTTTCCTCGTTAAATAGACTTTTCAGCTGTGGAAGAGTTAGCCAGTTGTACCCTGAGCGCTGTCTATTAGGAAAGGACCAGTGCTAAGTAGAATTTCATAATTTAAGGTGACATCCACATAAAAAAGGTCTTGGGGACAAACTTTCACCCATCACTTGCTTTATTATATTGGGCTAACTTTTAACTAAGATGATAGATGATGGATAGACAGACAGACAGACAGACAGACATAGATTTAGGAGAAAGTTAAGAATAATGAGCTCCAGTGCCTTAAAAATAGTTGTGATTTGTGGGAGGGGATGGAACAGATAATACCATTAGGTGTAATTTGCTGTTTCTTTAAGATAAAAGACCCTTAGCTATGAGTAGAGTGATGTATCATACCACATTCTTTCAAGTCACTATTTCTCAAGAGATCAGTGTATTCCACCTGCTCGGAGTCTATGAGAAACACCCAGTGGTGCTGGCAATAGCCTCGGACTATTTCCTGTGAAAAAGTAAGGATGATTCTGATGTATGGACCACCGGATGCCATATCAGATGCAGTTGTAATGGGAGCCCAAGCACTCCAGAGCTGGTTGTCCAAGATGAATTCATAGCGGGGCCTCTGTGAGACTGGTATGCTTTCATTATCTCATTGTTTTTCATGGGAGAAAAGTAGCTTCCCGGGGTTTTGCCTTCATGAAGGAGGCGGGGAAGGTGTGCAGTGGGGAAAGGGGAGGTAAAACAAGCGGATAAAGAGAAGAAAAGAGTCCAAAGAAGGGACTCTCCTCATTCCTATTACACTTTTCTTCCCCAAAATTAAAACAATGAAACATAAGTATAAACATAGGCAGACTATTTGCTGCGGGCCACACTGAATAGAACCTAAATAAAACGGCGCCAAGAGTTGATTGAATCAGTGTCTTTCAGCGTCACGATGTCGGCTTTCTGCATTTCCAAGAGCAGAACAGGAAACTTGAAAAAGCGACCCAGTGTTCAGGAATATTTTACTTACTATTTTAATAAACCTTTGTTTATGCCTAGAGGTGCCGTTAAATTACCAGCCAGACATTTACACACAGCGCACCGGGGACTGGCGTGTTCCCAGGGATCACTGCCGGGCGTTTCACTCGGGGCTCGCTCGCTGCTCGGCTTGGACACAGCCCCTGGGCAGGGACTCAAAAAGTAGTCGGGCTTCGTTTCTCCCCCAAGACTGTTTCTCTAGCCTACTTGAGGATGAATAGCTAGCAATGAGGTGGATCAAATAACCACAAGAGCAGGCTTTTCAGACTATTTGAGACATCTTTAGACATTTTTTTTCTCTGTGATTACAGTAGAAGACAATTTAATTTTTTTGTTTGAAGCAGTGGCTGAAAATAGGGTGGCTGATGCTGAATAGTAGGTTTTGACCTCTTCCACTCTAAGTTTGGAGCTTGGCACAGGAGTCAAATGCTCAGAGACGGCTGTACCTGGGGGTCACCTGCAGGAGCTGCCAGTTTCCACCTGTGCAAAACAGGCCGCTTATTATGTATTTCAGAAAATCAATCAGAACATTGCACGAAACAAGAGTCTGAAGGTGTTTGCTACGTTAACGCTAATTATACAGTAATAATTAGATGATAAATAATTCATCACGTATCAGTACAATGCGTTCGTGGCATTATGTTTCTTTGATGGGTGATCTTGACCCCCCCCAGCACTTACAAAATAAGAATGCGACCAAGAAACTAAGACTTAAAGAGCTAAATTCTTTTTTCTTTATGTTCATGCTGTGAATGGGAACATAGAAATTCTATCCAGTGATTTAAAACGCATTTTCGTACTGTTTTTAGGAGCTGAAAGCAAATGTCACAGCAGCAGGATAAAGATAAAAAAGCCATGCTGTTGAAATGCGGCTGCTTCCCTCTGCGAAACGGGACGCAGAGAGCCTTCCGACTTCACGAACTGGTGGAACTCCGCGACCTGCCTCCGTGGCTCTCGGAGCTGTTGCCTCTCGTTCCAACCGTGCGGCCGCCTGGCAGAGCTTTCAAAACGTGCTCATCGGAGGCCTGTTTCACTTATTTTTTTAGTACAGATGACAAGATCCAAGAGCCAGGTAAAACTTGAGTCTTGACTGAATTTTGTTTTAGCATCACTAATAGCATGATGAGTCTATAGTAATTTCCCCCGATGGAGTACAGGGAGTATAAACACTAAACATAAACATTGGATAAAACACAAAAGGTCATGGACACTGTTAACATACTTTGAGGATGTGATTCTAGATTTCTCTATTAAGATCACAAACACACAAACACCCTGTCCTGGCAATTTTATAAAAATGAAAATACTAGCTCATAAGGGTGCAAGGGTGTTTGCAGTTGCTTTGCTCATGATAACCAAAAAACAAAAAAACACCCAAAACCGGCCCCAACAGATGCTCATCACCAGGGATGTAGATAAGTAAACTGTGGTTCATCTATACCACAGGTGGCAAACACAAGGCCCGACAGGCCGAATCCAGCACGGCATCTTGTTTCTGCCTGGCAGCAACGCCGAGCTCCTTGCCCCTAGTTAAGAAGCAATTACATTTATACAGTCCTTGAACCACATTCGGCCCTTTGAAGGCAACCACGAGGCTGATGTGGCCCCCAGTGAGATGAGTTTGACACCCCTGCTCTATACCAACATGTTCACTGACGAAAATGTGTCAGTGTCTTATTGGTTGATTTGGGGTGATTTTTTACACTATGTGTTCAAGTGAGAAAAAAGTTTTCTGACATTTTTTTCATGGTAGTGGTGAGGAGAAATGGATAAGAAAGGGAAAGAAAAGAGGTGATTTAACAAAATGTTTTTAAAACTATTCTCAATAAAATACATGTATAATGTGATCTCTTTATGCAAAATTTTATATCTGCATATGTAAAATTTTAAATCTGCATACATAAGCCTGAAGAGATGTATTAAAGAATAGTTACTAAATGTTAAGAGTTGGTTATCTCAGGTGATTTTTAGTTTCTTACTTAATTTTTTCTGTTCTGGATGACTAGAATATAGAATATTTCATTTGTGTAATGAGGTAAAAAGAGGCAAAGAGTTGTCAGTAAAATAGCAATTTCAATATTATAAAAACATTTTGAAAAACTTAAAAAATGATAAAATACAGAACACATAACAGGTTTTTACAAGTTCAAAAATGTATATATATGTATATATATATTTTTTTTTCAAATATAAGTTTATTCTCCAGCCAACTAGTACAAATGTTTTTAATTTGACAGATTTTCTTTTTTTTTTCACGTGTCCGAGACTGGATTTCACCTCCCCACATCAAGTGGTCAGTGAGCTGAGGCCCCCAGTGACTCTGGGCACTGAATCTCACCCACGGTCATGGACAGAGCCACAAGTGATTTTCAACCAATGCCGATGACAGATTTTCTAAAATTTCCATAAAGGATTTATATTCTGTCAATCTACTATAACCCAAGTATAAAAAGTAGACCATTTGCAAACTCTAATTGTATTCAATGGCCCTTAACACCAACTAGAATATCTGTCTAAACTGGATATTCAGGCTTTGAAGTGCTAGGTTTGGATAAAGAAAGTCAGAGTGTACAGCACAAGCTGTTCCTCCCTGGGCAGAAGTGAAGTCCATTTCCTTCCAAGGGCTGGAAGAAGCATGAAAGCCCAAAGTTTCCAATAACCCCCCCAAAAGCCATCTGGAGATAGGTACGCAGCCCAACACCACGGACTTGTCTCGGGCTAAGTACAATAGAATGCGTCTCTTGCTTGCCATCCATGGAAATAACAATGTCTACTGTAGCGGAGGAAAAATATCTTGTCCTTTACCCCTTATGTACTCAGCCGTGGTCTCTGTGACAAAGGACAGATGAGGGAGAGAAGCACACCAGTTTATTTAATATATGTTTTACGTGGCACAGGAGCGTCACAGCAGTTAAACCCACGAGTTTTCATGCTAGGTCCGATGAAGAGAGGGGAGTCTGGGAAAATCTGGTGAGACAAACGACTACACCAACGACCGAAGAAACCGGAAAGGGTTTGAGCCAAGTGCCTGCTCCTCGCGATTCCTCTCGGAGTCCGTCTGTCCTTGGAATTATGGATGTTCTTTTTTAGGGAGACACTGCTCATATGAGGGTTGTATGACCTTCAGAGAAAGGTCAGAGGGTCCTTCCTGCACCGCTCATTTCTGACATTCCTTCAGCTTGAAGTATTTAATACGTTAAGGTGTTTTGTTTGGGATGGTGTGTGTCCTGAAGGAACCCCGTCACTGCCGTTTTCTGATCATCGAGGTTGTGCACTGAGGTAGGTGCTTTCTAATCATCATCTACTTTATTTAATTTTTTAAAAAATGTATTTATTTATTTTCAGAGAGAGGGGAGGGAGAGAGAAAGGGAGGGAAAGAAATGTCCATGTGAGAGAGATACATTGATTGGTTGCCTCTCACATGCCCCCAACTGGGGACCTGGCCCATAGCCCAGGCATGTGCTCTGACTGGGAATTGAACCAGCGACCTCCTGTTTGCAGGCCGGAGCTCAGTCCACTGAGCCACACCAGCCAGGGCCCTTAGCTTCTTTAATGTTTCCATAATAGGCAGGCTTGTTATGTTTGCATGGCCCCCTCTCTCACTTCACTCAGGTCTCAGATGGTTACCCTCAGATCCCTAGTTACCCTGACTAAGTCAGTAAGCCTGGGCCTGGGCTAGGAGCAGGGCTTTGGTGGTTTTGGTCTGCCAATTGGTCCAGAGCTTCTGAGATGCTCAGTAAATATTTGTTGAGTGCATGAATTATTTTCCCCTGTCAAATAAGGTCATAAACCACCACTTGTTTGTTTCCTTTGTTTTTTCATTTATTAACTCAACAAATATTTATTAAGCACCAGCTATATTCCAGGCCTCTCCCAGGCCTTCAGAATATGCCAGTGAACAAAACGACTAAGTTCTGCTTCCTTGGAGCTTACCTTTTAATCATTAAAATCTTAAGTTCTTTTTTTCCCCCCACATAGTTTCACTGGTTGCTGTAAAAGTCATAACAAATGTAAACGCTGTCCATTTCCTTCTGTGGAAATGTATATGTGCTTCTTTCAGAAATCATAGAAATTAGGCAAAACCTTTACCCTTCATTTTTTGGTAAATATTGAATTCTGTGTACCTGAGTAGATGGTTGAAGAAGCAAAATGAACTTATTATAAACTAATGACAGAAATGACTATTTAATGATAAAGAAATCAAGGCAGAATCAAGTTTGAACCCAGTTTTTCCTATTCCTTGGTTGCATCAATAGATTTGAGCACTTAAAATATGGTTTGACCAAGCCTAAAATATTTTATCCAATATGATTCCTTCTAAGGAAAAAAATGCTCTGCCACTGCCTACGTACCAGCTTTAACCAGGAATCAGATAACTTGATTTACTTGTTTGTTTTTGACCTAGTGCTAATCCCGAGTGAATGTGCTCTGAGTCAGAAGCCATGTGAGCTTCCTTCTCAGTGAAGTGGGGGTAACAATACCTGCTCTGTCTGCGCTACAAACTCTGAGAAATGAATCCCTGTGGGTTTTAACAATTGTAAAGTGCCACATATAACTATATAAAGTATAATTTTTACTTGGTACAATTTTAAGAGTAGAAAAATGGAGCCTCTTAGTATCTGACACATATGTAAATAGTTATGGAATGAGAAAAATTAAATTTGGTGATAATATCCAAAAACACTCCACCATAATGAAATGAATGTAAGACTGTAAGAATAACCAACGTCAAGGCTGCATTGGTCTTAAAAAACAGGAGAAACTCAAGAATTCACTTCACTGCCATATCAAATGTATAGTTCTTCTAGAATGCAAAAAAACCAGGCCCAAGCTGCTTAGGAAATTCCAATTCTTTTGGTATTTTCCCCTTGATAATTTAAGTGGGTAGATTAACATAAATACAAAAAGTAAGGTGTTATTCAATGCAGATAACACAAACATTTTGCTACAATAGCACAAGATTAAAACTGACCTTGGCATTTGTGGGATAATGCTCCACCGAGGGTAGCTCAGACGGGAAAGAGTGGTCTCAGAGCTGGGCTTTCTCCTGTTTCACATACCAAGGGCTCTGCTAGAACCCACAGCTGTCTTGGAACGCTGGCCCTCAAGTCTAGTGGTGCCTGGCTGTCTGAGATAAAGGGGCTGATGTGAAGACCCCTGTGGTGATCGGAAAAGGGGCTGGAGGGTTGGGAGTGGGTGGTGAGGAGGAGTCCTGGATGGCCTCCTGGTTTGTGATGAGGGGTGACTGGGAAGGCAGTGCTGTTGAGAATGCTCCGGTTGGCGTTTCTCCGAATAAAGCTTTCATTAGGAAATGAGAGCGAGTAGAAGCAAGAGCATAAAAGCACACAATGCGAACTTCTAAATTAACAGTAAGATCTAGCAGTTCATTGAAAGGTATGTTGGCTATTAAGGTCTCATGCTCGTCTCTATTCTGTCTGGGGGCCCGTCCTTGGATGTTTCTCCTCCTGATGGCTTCAGGACTTCTCACTCACAGGGAGAGCTGGCTCAGTATAGGGTCCCGCAGATTGGCAGGAATATGTATAATTTCCTGGGATAATTTCAGGGATATATATAAACTACCTTTTCAAGGTTTAAGTTTACATATACCTTATATATGTGGATGTATGTTTGTGTGTAAATGGATATATACACCAAAAATATAAATGTCTATTTATTTTTATTTTTTTTCTTTTCTTTTACTGTTCAAATATACTTGTCTCCATTTTCCTCTGCCCCACCCACCCCAACCTCCCACCCTCAATCCTACTGCCCTTTGGCTTTGTCCATGAGTCCTTTATACATGTTCCTTGACGACCCTTCCCCTATTTTCCCTCATTATTCCTCTCCCACAACCTTTCTGGTTACTGTCAGTTTGTTCTTTATTTCAATGTCTCTGGTTGTATTTTGCTTGTTTGTTGTGTTGATTAGGTTCCATATATAGGTGAGATCATAAGGTGTTTGTCTTTTACCACCTGGCTTATTTCATTTAGCATAATGTCTATTCATTTTTACAACCTTTCAATGTAAGGCTAGGTTCTCTGAATTTATGTAATCTTTTCTGAATAATCACAGCCACACACAACATCTACAGTTTTCAGTTTCCATTTTTTGAGGTCTATAAGAATTATGAATAATCTCAGCATGGAATCCTAGATTTTTATAATTTTTTCCTGATCATTTTGTGGTGTCTCACCCACATACATATGACAGTAATTTTTAAGCAGTGTTTCCAAAGCATTCTAGTTAGTCTTCATAAAACAATGAACCTCTTTCTTTTGTATTCATGTTTTATTAGTCTAGGTAACATTAAATTAAATAATATAATTTAAACACCAAGAACAAAAGACAAAAACTGGGTTGGGAACAAGTACAACTGACTCTTGGTAAGAAAATTTCTGCAGTATTCTTGAGTAGCTTCTCATTAGCATAGGAGAACAACTCCCAAGCAGCTTTTAACTGGAATTTAGGAATTAATTAGAAAGGTCTGGGTTAAATGCAGACTCTGTCATTTACTTTCTAGCTGCATCAGTGGTTTCTGAGTCAGTTGTCCATTCTTCCTGCGCCTTGGTGTCTTCGAAGGCAGCCGGGTAATCATGACTCCCAAATTTCAGCTTTCAGCGACTGGCACAGATGAGCCCGTGTAGAGAGCTCCTGGTACCTGGCAGGTGTTTGGTAAATGCTCATTTCCTCACTTCCTGGTGAAGCAGAGAGATACATTTCCATCATCAGTGCCTCTGCCAACTCTTTTTTGACAATATAATGCATAGTTGTCCAAACTTCTAAAATAGTCGAATCAGGCTGATTTAATCCAGGAAATAAAGGTTCTTAGGAAATGCTTAATGGATTATCCCAGTCAGTTGAAAGTTCCGCAGAATAAATATCAGTGGGTCTCTGATCTAGAACACAGGTGAATATTTAAAGGAAAGTAACAGGGTTAGTATTTACAGGGTTAGTATTTACAGGTTCATCTACAAGTTTGCTCCGTCCTCCCCCTCCACACCCTTCTGTAGTGATGATCATTTCTGGTGACTGCAGAACTAGAGAAAGAGGAGGACAGAGAGGAAGGGTCTTCAACACCACAGGCTTATTTTGCAGCTTTTTCTTTCTATCCCTCATTCTTCTGCCCATACGAAAGGATATTCCCTTGGGGTGATAAAATTATGCCCCCGACCCTTGGCCAGAGACCGAATGTTCATGTACAACCTCAACAGGCCTGTCTTTGGGTCCAGCACGAGTTCTGTTCTGATCCTCTCAACACCCTCTGTGTTGGGCTTCGTCTGTTTTCATTCCAACACTGGGTCTGGTGATGATGGAGGAGGGTAAGATGGGCTATTTTCCCTCACAGAGATATTATAAGGATAAATGAAATGATATTCATACAGCACTTTAGGATGTTTTTATAAAATGCACCTTTGTAAATATGAAGTATTCTAAAAGGCCAGTGACTGCAACTTCTATTTAAAATAAAAATTGCTGACAGTGATTGCAGCCCTAGAAAGTAAACGCATCAGCTTGAAATTGAAGTGCACTTTGCCACGTAGCAGGATGCTGATCACATATCTGGGCCTTTACTGCAAATAAGGCAAAACGTTAGCGTGGATCGCTGTGCGCAGCCCATCCTGCTCTGCTCTGTGGCATCTGACGTCAATGGCCTGGGCGCGTGCTCTTTGTGATTCAGGGGCATCTGGAAGTGTGGCTCAGTCGGACAGCGCCCAAGGGCATTGCAGCCTGTCTCGAGGAAGCTACGATTAGTGGCAACTTGAGCATGTTGACCTGCAGCAGGATCTAAGCCTGCTCTTGTGATTAGCTACAGTCCCTTGGGCCACATTAAGGCCATCTCATTGGGATGACTCCGAAACCAGATCAAAGCGGCTCTGGAAAAGCTTCAACCTGATGACTGGATTGACTCTCTCGCATCCCTCAGGTGGCCGTGGTCTGAGAATGGGGCCATGTTTCTGGAACATGTTTGGAGCTATGTGTATACAAACACATATCCCCCACTGAGAGTATACTAGGGGACGTTCTAACACTGGGGCAGGGCACTGATGTGTTTTACACTCTATCCAGCAGGAGATGGCCCGGGACTACCAGAGATACCACACAAAGTGCACGCTGGGCGCAGAGCGCAATGACTTGGCGGTGGTGAAGCCCTTGTGTTTTGATAGAGCACCAAGCCAGCAAGTGCAGGAGGGAGAAGTAGCGAGAAAATGAGTCTTGGGGAGTGCCACCTGGGTAGATAGCCAGGCAGCTGTGCAAGTGAGCCTTAGCTGTGGAGTTGCGTAGAATAAAGCTTCACAGACCCAGCACTGGAAACATAGACGTTTCAGTAAGAGGCAGAGGTTGATGATGTGAACCCACTGAATCCAAATGGCCATAGTGGCAGAAGCTGCAGTGCCCTTGCCCCCTTGCCCTCTGCTGTGGGGTTTCCCTTAGGCCCCATTTGCCTTCCTGATCTGTGTAATGGGATCTATTTAAAAGTTTACAGAAGAAAAATAAAAACTAAAAATAACTGTGACTTTACTATTGGCTGATGATATGCCTACTAATGCACTAAATAATATCTCAGGAATAATGTGCTTGTTTTTATTTTCATTTTTAATTTTTTTAACCTTCACCTGAGGACATTTTTTTCATTGCTTTTTTACAGAGAGAGGAAGGGAGAGAGAAACATTGATGCTAGAAAGAAGCATTGATTTGCTGTCTCCTGCACAAGCCTGGACAGGGGATCATATGTACCTGGACAGGGGATCCTATATACCTAGACCGGGGATCAAACCCACAACCCAGGTATATGCCTTGATAAGAAATTGAATTCCCAGCCTTTAGGTTATAGAAAAATGCTCCAACCAACTGAGCCACAGTAACCAGGGCTGTGCTTGTTTTAAAAATTTTGAATTTCAAATTCGGAGATTTGGTATTCTTTTTGGATCTCTTCTTATGTCACTTCAGAGAAGGTGTGAACATTTTGGTGCTTCTACATCTACGTTTTCAAAATGAGAAAAACTGTAGGTATTTGCCCTGTCGCAAGATTCTACAAAAGCATTAGATGTCTTGCCATCGTTGTATGTTTTTGCTAAGAAATTTGAGACTTTCATCCTATTCTATTCCTAACTCTATTCCACACATTTAATGTTTAAGGTTACTGTTAACTTTGCTCCTCATTAAGAACAGGAAGAAGGACAAGGGGGAGAGCATTAACATTTATTGACCATTAACTCCACTGCTGGGTGCTTCGCCTGTATTTAACTCTCACGACAACCTTATGAAGTAGGTTCTATTAACCATGGCATGTTGCATTAGGGAGCGGGAGGGTCATTTGCTTCTCAATGATTTAGAATAAGATTTTTATGCCATTCTTAAAACTAACAACAAAACCATGCCTTTCCTGTCATCTCTGAGAATTCCGTTTTGCTGGATATTCACCCCGCTCCTTGCCTTCTCTGTTCTGTCAGTGAAGAAGCAGACCTTCGGTAGTTAACTCAATGGCGGATGTGACGTTTGAGGTCTTCAGGTTTTCAATTTTTTGCATTTTTGAGTGTTTCAAAATAGGGCATGTCAGGTAGATTTTAGAAGTGCATTCACCTTCTAAGTAGTCATCACTACTTAGCCTTCACAATACATCTGTAGGGAGATGACTAAGATGATCATGAGAAAGTCATAAAACGTGACAATGGAATCATTTAAGAGATGTTTATTCTGTCCTTCCTTGTTTTTTTGAGAGTGTTTGCTTTTAGGAGATTCAACAACTGGGAATAGTACTGTGCCATCCGGTAGACCTCAGCTGCTTGCAGTGTGGTGCCAAGTGAGGGGATACGACGATTCCAAGGAAAGGGGAGAAAAACAGACTCAGCCAAGGACTTTTTTATTGCTTTTCCCTATGTTCTTCTAGAAAGCAATACAAAAACAGATTTATCTTGTTTTGCGTTTAGTTATTTCCTAAAGTCTCAGGGTTTATACTTTACTGCTTGGGTTCGGTCCTTGGTGAGTTTGGGCATGTTTCCGATAGCACATGCCTCCAGGTTAGGGGCCCAAGTTGTGGTGAGATCAAAATGTTTGTCAGACTTCCCAGCTCTTCATGAAGTTAACTGTGAAGAAATGACACATAACCAGAGGAAGCTAGCATCTTATTCTTAAAACAAAAAATCTAGTCTTCCTATAAGCTTATCAGAGCAAAGAACCAGATACCACTTTTTAAAAAAGATGTTTCCATTTAAAACACAGCATCGACACATCCAGTCTTAAAGCCCTCTGGGCTCTGTCTATCAAGCACTGATACATCATAGAAACAGCTATTTTGTAAGTAATGTTAATCATATTCTCAGAGCTCCATGTTTACTGTTTAACACTGCCACCATTTATCGATGACTAATGACCAATAAACAGAGCCCCTTGCCTTTACTCTGGCTTCCAGGCAGTGTTTATGGAGCAGCCCCATTGGTCTCCTGTTGAAAGCCATTGGGACAATGCAGCTGGTACCCAACAGAAGAGGAGATGCAAAAAAATATTACCTGCTACTCAAGTAAAGAGAAAGAAGTGAACTTGTAAGGAGGATGTACTACTACAACCACAAAGTAGCATTTGAATAGAAGCACTATCATGACCTAACTAGTATCCCTAAATATCTGACAGTATGGCTCACCTTTTTGTATCTAACTGTCTCTTTTGTATCAAGTCTGTCTCTAACAGACTTGATATTCTCCAGTGTGTTTCCAGGAGAGACTCTGGGAATAAAGCGACAGATCACTTTCAGGAAACCAAATGCAAAGGCATTTAAGAATGGAGAAATAAAGGAATGATAAGGACATTTAATTACTGAAAGTACAGGGTAAAAGGAAGATGATGCACAATTCAGAGAAAAATACATCAGAAACATGCAATGATTAAAACGCTCACAATTTTTTAAATTAATTTGTTTGCCATGTGAGGAAGGAGGGAATATACTACTGGTGCTTTCTTCTTTTCTAATCTTAATCTGAAGATAGATCTGAGTTATCAAAGTACTGTTACATTACATTCATTTAGCCAGCACATGTTTACATAAGAATTGATTTTAGTGCCCTGGCTGGGTAATCCCACTGGTTAAAGCATTGTCCTGATAGTCCACGGTGGTGGTTTCAATCCCTGGTCAGGACGCATACAAGAATCAACCAATGAATGCATCAATAAGTGGCACAATGAAACAATGTTTCTTTCTCTCTCTCTCTCTTTCTCTAAAATCATTTAATTTTTAAAAATTAAAAAAAAAGTGGCCCTGGCTGGCGTAGCTCAGTGGATTGATCGTGGGCCTGCGAGCCAAACCATCGCGGTTCAATTCCCAGTCAGGGCACACGCCTGGGTTGCAGGCCAGTTCCCAGCGGGGGACACAGGAGAAGCAACCATACATTGACATCTCTCTCCTTCTCTTCTTCCCTTTTCTTCTAAAGATAAATGAATAAAATCTTTTTAAAAAGTTTGTTCTGCTTTAAAAAAAAGTGGACTTAATCTTTCAAATGAAGTCTTGAAGACTTATCTTCCAATTACTTAAGACAACTCCAAATCTTTAAAGATTTTACCCTTTCTTCCCCCAAACTGAGTTCCATCTCTAATAATATTCACCTCTAAAACAACTTTTCTGGGTGGGGAGGTCCCCGTGTGGTGTGATGAGAGACTGCTGTGTGATTAAGAACCAGAACTGCTTGTTCCAGCTTTGACACCGTGTGGCGTGCGATTTTTTAGGAGGCGCATGACAGGCCCTTGTTGTTATCATGGGCCTGTTGGAGCAGAATTATTTTAAAGTTTGTCTTCCATCTTAAAGTTCTGAAATTCCAAATAGAATTTATTCTCTGACAGTCATTTTCAGTCAAGTGCTCATGGCGGAAATGTGAATGACCTTCAACTTGAAGTGGATGACTTGACCAGGAAAGCAGCCCTGTTCGCCTTATCCCCATTACCTCCTCCTGCCTCGATACACCCGCTCACACTGCCTTTCCTCTCCACTGTTTTAACATGGGCCTAATTCTAACTTTTCTTATTTCCCTAACCATATGTCTATCTGCCGAACCTTTGTCCAATGTGTGTGTCTTTGCTCTTTTGTTGGTTCCGCATCCTGTCCATTTCCCCTGCATTCCAGAAAGGAACACAAACTGTGTCGTGACAACCTCTGGCTACTCGAGGACGTAACTTTCTATATGGAGATACTAAGTTCCATTGAGACAATGTTTTGGCTTCAGGTCTTTAGATTGCATTTTCAGGAAAGTGCTGCTTGTTTGGGGTTGATATAGGCAAATTTACTGGAGAAATTTAATAATAAATTCCCATAGCAAAGCATGCAAGCTGCACCCAGTAGACAAATCCAGGGAGTTATTTTAAGGTAACAAAGATTTAAAGTCAAAAAGGAAGGTTAAAAACCTGAACTTTTTCTTATGTAAGGTAGTATAGTATACATTGAGAGAGGACAGCAAACTTTTTTTTCCCAGAGGCAACCCTCTGGAACAGGCCAGAAAATAAGTATGTTTGGCTTTCCCAGGTGAGGCAATCACAGTTTCAGCTACTCAGCTCTACTGTTCAGCAAAAACAGCCAGGAATGATACCAAACAAATGGGCATAGCTGTGGCTAGGTTTCAATAAAACTTTAGTTACAAAAACAGAATTTGTTTTCACTTACAAAAACAAGGGGTTCAATTTTCTCACCTCTGGAACAGGACAAATACTAGGCTGGTGATGTGGAGATATGAATGTAAGAGCTTTGAGTTTTATAAACCGTGTGGATTAGGAAATGCCATTGGTCCCAGTTATTCAGTGTTTTCTTTCTAGGGGAACACAACTGCAACAGCCCTTGAACTAGAAGAAAGCGATACTTCTCATAGAAAATGGTAGTGGTACTTGTTTTCTTCCTCATGGTTCAGGCATTGCAGCCCTAGGACCCAGGGCCACTTAGAATTCAGCAGACAACCTCACGATTGATGCTAGGAGATGCAGGGTTTCCAAAATTAGTATTTACAGAGCCCTAGATGGTATGGCTGGAACGTGTCTTCAGATCTGGTTTCTGGCTAGATTGATCTTTCTTCAAATATGCACAAACTGAATTTACCAAGACAAGTGGGCCGATCAGAACGGTGAACTCCAGGTTTCGTTTTCTACTTAATTGTTCACCTGATCACTGAACCTGCCAAGACAGGAAGGTGCATGGGGCACAGTCAGCCATGACAGCCAGGAGGTGATGGGGGCTTTGCGGTGCAACAAAGCCTGTGAGTTGTGAAGATGTGTGAAGGTCGTAGATACATGTTTTCCAGGAGCTTGTCGTAGAGGGTAGCTGCGGAAACACCATCAGGATGACAGCTGCACATAACCAGCATGTGAATATTCTGATGGCTGGTCAGGTCCTAAGCTATGTTTAGAGATTCTTCATGGTCTCACGTGTCGCCTGCCATGTTTCAGAAGGAAAAAGGAAGAATTGTTCAAGAAGACGGATGAGTAGAAGGAAGTGATAAAAAGTAGTATTCTATTTGGCATTGATAACCTCACAGTCAATTATGTAGAAAACTAAAAGCAAAACAAAATAATTAATCTATTGCCAAGGATTTTGTTTCTGCTATGTGTAGGCTCAGAAGATTTTATGAATTAAAGCACCCAATTGGATATTAGTCAAGCTTAGCAATTCACTTTTTGGATCACTCTTTAGATCAAGAGATTGCTACTTACTATCTAGTTTTCAGGAATGCATAGCATATTAATTAAAATTAGGTTTGGCTACATGTAATGGAAAACTCAAAGTAAGAGTGGGCCACAAGATAGAAGTTTGCTTCTCTCTTGTATACACACAGTCTAGAGGTAGGGCGTCGAGAGCTAGTGAGGCAGCCCCAGCATGCACTGCCAGCCTTGGTGGAAAATGGCTGCTGGGATTTGAGCCTCTGTGTCTGTGCACCGGCCAGCAAGAAGAAGAAGAAGGGTGTCAAGAAGTGACTGCCCCTTCCTGTAAGGATCTGTCTAGAAACCAGGCACTTCCCATGACAATCCATTCCTGGAACTGAGGCACTCGCTCACTCACTAGCTGCAAGGGAAGCTGTAATCTTTACTCAGCCACCATGTGCCCTGCTGGAATCATGAGCCCTACCACTAAGATACAAGGAGAACATGGCCAGGGGGAGGCTGTCAGCAACCCTGACTGCCGGTTCTAATCACACAGCCCTGAAATCAGTCGGTCCAGTCTCTTTGAAACAGACAGCTTTAGGGAGCTCCCCGAACCTAGTGTAAGGCATGTGTCCCCAGATCACAGACCTAAAGCTCCCCCGATGCCCTTCAGATCTTTGTTCTCCCTTTCACTGGACTTAGAACTTCAGCTGATGCCCTGCCTTAGAGAACAGTCAGAGATGGAGCTGTAGGTACTTTTCCAGGAGGAGTTAAAAATGCCTTTGGGGCTTCTAATGTGTGTGGCATTTCTCTCAGGAGTGGGAAGTGGACAGCGCTGCTATAAATTATCTTTGACCTGCCCTGGGGGGATGCAGGCAGCTACCTTTTCCCTGGAAACCAACATTAAAAAAAATTACATGGGCAATGATCACATACTAATTTTTTCTAATAATGTATGGTATTATGCTTATTATGCAGTTATATGCTTAATTTATTTTAAACAAAAATCGAATACTATTCATGCTATTTCCCCTGCCTACCTGCTTTCGACTTTCCCTTTCATCTCAGTCATTCTCCGTGAGTGGTGCCAAGCTCGTCTTTGTTTTTAGCTTAGCTAGTTTTTCTGAGTGCTTTTGTGATGTTGTTATACACAGAGTTGGCTTTATTTCTTTTACTCTTCCTACCCTTCATCACTTATTAATGATACAGATTGTGTGATGAAGGGTTGTCAACATTACTATTTGTCTATATTTACAGGTATAATAACCGCATTGAAGTGGATTTGTCACCTAATAGCCCTAAATGATCCCTCTCTCCCGGGCTGCATTTCCCTCCATTATTTACTGTGCCTCCCAATAGCTTATCATCCACTGCTGTCTACTCTTCTCTTTGTCCTTAATTTCCCGAGACGGATTTCCACTTAAGAGACTGAGAAACTGTTAGATGGAGAGTTGCCACAGACCAGGGGAGTGTAAGGTCTCCTACAAAGAGACACGTTCACCCACCCTAGGTTAAAGGAAGGAAGTCGCACTACTTTTTTCCCCCTGCTGACAAACCCAGCTGTCAATGTGAAGAGGGAATAATCGCATTTGAACCAAGGGAATCTGCATGCATAACTCTCATTAACTCAAATACAGTAGAAGCTAAGTGCCTAAATTCCCGTGCAGAGAGAAGAAAAGTGGTTATATTTCCTAATCGAATGTAAGACGTGGCCTCCTGTATTTGAGAATTTTCATAACCTCATAATATTAGTGTGTGAGTTGTTCTAAGGAGAACCAATATCAAGACAGAAAGTAGTGTTCTGTCTCCGTAAAGCATTTTAGCAACGTGGAGAGAAGCAGACTACCAGATATTTCTTTTGGAAATGAGCTAGCTAGCTACAATATGTTTACAAATTATGTGTTTATTGGTAGGATACTGTTGTAATTGCCAAGGCCACTATATACCTTTATCTTTGCTCTATTTAGAATACAGGAGAATAAGTCAACATTTCCTTTCATGGTAACATTTTAGAGCTAACAATACTCACTGGTATAAAAAGCATTCTTTGATCAAGACAGTTGTTCTTAATGTGTCTGTTCAAGGATTACACGACATGTCAATGATTATCTACTTATGTGTCTTTGCACTTAATTTGTAATTACTTCAAGTGACTAAAAAGAATATGAATGGTCTATTTAACTTCTGAAGAGAAGAATATAAATAATATCACCATGGCCTATATAATTTCCACAAATTATCCACCCAGTGAGAAATAAATTACCTGGGTTGATTATTGAACCAAACACTATCACCTGAAATGTTTCTATGAATCACCAAGTAACTTTATTTAACTTGTCTGAATAGAGCTTTGAACTTCTAGCCTCCTGCTAGAAGCAGGAGCACCTTTCTTGTAACCACCCTGCTAAGACAAGAAATTCTTGATGGTGTCTGTGGGAGTTGATCGAATTAGAAGCATCCACAGGACACAGATGCATTGGTAGGGTTTGGGTGAATTATTACAGCGTAAGTAGCCAACTTGAAATATGTGGCCACAACTACCTGCTTGATTTTGAACCTAAGAAGTATTAGAGACTAAATTTGAAACTTTGTTTTTCATCTATCACTTACTTCATGTTATCAGGTATTTGTTCGGTGCAGAGACTCATGTGCCCGACACACACTCTGTCACTCGAGCCCACACTCACGTCACCGAGGGAGATATTTATGCTGCGTCAGCAGTGGACACTCATGCATATGTGGCCCACAACATGTGTTTGGGCTGTATCCACATGCAGAATACATGCTACCAAATGAGTGAATTGACAGCATGAAAAAAAACTGAAACAAATAAACTGACCCAGGAATAGTTTAACTTGTGACACAGAACAACTACGTGCAGAGGACAAACATTGCCAACAATACTTCCCATCACCAACACCCGTTTTTAAGCACACCCTCCTTGCCAGGCTAAATGTAATGATTTCACATAGGTCTTTGGGGGACACAGCTCCCTGGGGCACTTTTTTTAGCATGTCACAGAGAGGTGACATTACTTACCAAAAGTAAATGGCTAGGAAACGACACTGCCAGAATTTGAAAGCAGTTTCATAGTTGTTGACTTACTTGAATACATGAGAAAATCACAAAACAATTTAAAGCTCTCATTTCTTAACCCCACCTGATCATTCTGGGTTTGCCACCAAGCCCTGATTAGGCGGTAAGGAGAAATCTGAATGCATAAACATGCCAGGTTTGTTTATCATTCGAGTCCTTCTCAGTGGGTAAGGAAGTTAAGTGACTCCTCAGACGGTCCCAGCTAATGAGGGCGGGGTCACGGCCGGAACGCAGATTTTCCTGACTCCTGGTTCCAGGGTAGCTCCCATCCACTACCTCCTCCCTTCCATCCTGAGACAGCTATTCCGGGGCAACAGCCACCGTCTTCTGGGGTCCCCTCCAACCATCGAGACCGAGAGCACAGATCAAAGATCGCAGAGTACGCCTTCCATGTCCCCCACCATAAGATGCATCTTGCTGGTTTTCTTTTCTCTACCTTGTAAGTCTGGTTCCACATCAGCTCTTCAAGTCAGTGAACATTTATCAAGAATTAATTTTATCTCCTTGTACTATGCTGCTTGGTGTGGATGACAGTAATGAAAAAAACCACAGTTCTTATTCTCGTGTAGTGAAGTATGCACACAAATAATTTTATGGTAATTACAGCATTGGAGGAAACACTTGAGAGGGAAAGATTATTATTTCTGGCTCAAGGGAGCAGAAAAAGCTTTCATAAATGATGAGAGGTTTTATGTGTGTCACGATATGAGGGAGGCTATATCACAATATTTTTGACACTGGTCATGTTTCTGATACATTTCTTCATCATAACAGCCCATGAGAGGTAATAATCCCCAGCCCCCGTCTCAGATGTGGGAACTGAGACTGTATCAGGTGACTTTCCCAGAGCCATATGAATATTGCAATGAGTAGTTGAGTCGGGATTTTAACTCGAGGAGTCGGATGCTTGGAAATAAACTCACTAAGGTACAATACCCAGGTTGCTCAGCCCGGAGTTCTGAGGTCACTCTTACCTAGGTTTGAAGCCTGATTCTACCACTTATTAATCATGGGGAAAACTGTTACCTTATCTTCCTTCATTTGCATATCTGTAAAATGAGGAAAACAACACTTATGGTGGTCTGAATGGCCAGCTCCACATGGGGAGTTAGCAGGAGAAGACCACCTAGCTGGCCACTAAAAAGGCGCTGACTGGTGGGCTCATTGCCACTCAGGGGCTGCCTCCCTGCCAGCATCCCAGGCCAGATCAAACTCAGGTTGACTCTCCCACAAGCACAAAACCTATGGGGTCCAGTCATCACTCTGGGAAGACCTTAAATATTACTGGGCTACTGCTGACTTGGAAGATGGAGGGAACAGAAAACCAAGGCGTGGAGTCCGCCCCTAGAAGCAGGAAAAGGAAAGGAAATAGATTCGCTCTAGAGACCTAGAAAGGAACGCAGACCTGCGGACATGGTTTTAGCCCAGCAAGACCCATTTTGGACTTCTGAGCCTCAGCAGTGTAAGAGAATAACTTGTGTTGTTTTAACGCCACTAAGTGGAGATAATGTTAGACCAGCAACAGGAAACTCATACACACGACGGGATCATTCCCACCTACGGTGTTTACACAGGTTGCTCACTGTTTGTACCCTCTGGTCATCTCTGATACATTAGCATCGTGGACATTTCCCCCATCATGGGGGTCCTGATGAGGTCTCTGCTTAAATTGCACCCCTTTAGAAAGACTGTCCCAGACCACTCAAAGTAGCCTCCTTGTTACTTGATCATGTGACCTGTTTTATTTTTTCGTGATACTTACCACTACTTGTTACTTTCCTTTTTATACCATTATCGTACTACACAAAGAAAGCTGGTCTTGTCTCTCATTTTCCCTGGTAACCCTAGTATCTAGAACAATGCCCAACACAAAGCAGGAGTTCAACATATGTTTGTGGAATAATTAACTGAGCATTGGTTCCAAGCAAGGCAATGCACACACAATGTCCCACTGAATCTTTTCGACAGCCTGAAGAGATAGAATTCCTATCACCATTTTGCTAAACGTAAAGTCCACGAAAACAATCATAAGGTGTACTGTGTTCTTGGCAGATAGTAAACATTCATAAACATGGGAAGCAAATGAGCCACATTCAAAGAGACTGAGTAACCAACATAAGTAACACAACTGAAAAGTAACTATTTGCTGCATCAATGCCTGTGGTTTTTATCATCTATTGCTGAAGAATCCCAGAGCTCTGGCATCTCTGTCCTCATGAGCTCCAGCCTCCATTTGCCTGCCTTCTGGACACCTCCACCACAGGCCCCACTGGCCTCGGACACAAGGTGTAAACTGAATGCGTTGTCTCCTCCCCAAATCTGCTTTGTAAAGATCCCCCTGGCTGAGCCGATGGCACTAGCATCTCGGACAGATCCTGGGAGTCATTGGGGCTGCTTCACCATTGCCCTAAAGATGACTCATTTATTTTTGGTTCTTCCTATTTAACAGTTCTTATACTCATTGCCTTTCCTGCTCTGTTGACTTAATACTTCCTCCTGGACTATTTGTCCCTCTGTTTCTGAAGTAATCTCTCCAGAAAAACAAGATATGTCATCACTAGCTTGTTTAAAATCCTCCAGCCGTGTCCTGCAATCCTCTAAGTCCTTTACCACAAAGTGAAGGGTCACACACAATCTGTTCCCTGCCTGGACCTCCTCCCTCCCCCCATCACTGTCCCTTCAGTGACTAGTCTAGCTACCCTGGTCTTTGAATTCCACGGTGTCAAGCTTTTCTTCGCTGAGCAATAACGTTCTCCCACCTGCCTGTCATCTTGTACATCTTAGGGAGACCATCTGGAACCTGGATTATTCGCAACACCCTTCTTTCCCTATTTCAGTTTGTAACCACATACTTGTTTATATCAGTCTCCTCTACAAGACTGCAAGCTCCTGAGGGCAAGGTTTTGTGTCTTTTTTTTGTTCACAACTGAACGAGCACAGAGACATGACTGGCACACAGTGGAGGCACATTAAATAATTGCTCAATAAACAAATCCAATCTTTATTAGATAAACTCTTCCTGTGTCTTTTAGAGAAGCATGCTTGGTACAGCATGTTTGGGATGATGTCAGGTGCAGTGGCATGGGTGACAGAGAAAGCATGAAGTGAAGAGGCAAGGGAAAGAACAAAACGACAGGAAAAAATAAGTGAGAGAAGAGCGACAGAATCATTAAAGAAAGGGAGTAATGGAAATGGAGAAGGCAGGAAGGGCCTTGCGGTGGGTTGAATGGTGGCCACACCAGGGATGGGTCTGCATCCAGTCTGTGGAATCTGTGAATGGTCCTGTGCAAGACCCCCAGGGTTGCCTTTACAAAGTACCACAAGCTGGATGGCTTGAAACAACAGAACTTTATTATCCCAAAATTCTGGAATCAGGATGTCAGCAGCGCTGGCTCTTTTTGGAGGCCCTGATGGAGACTCCATTCCGTGCCTCTCTCCCAGCTTCTGGTGGTTGTTTCCAAGTGGAACCCTTGGCGTACTTTGGCTTGTAGACACATCACTTGAATCTCTGCTTCCAGCTTCACATGACTTTCTCTTCTTTTGTAAATCTTCACATGACCTTCTACCAATCACTGGACTTAGGGCCCATCCTAATCCAGTATGACTTCTTAACTAATTACATCTACATGACTTGATTTCCAAATAAGGTCACATTCTGAGGTTCCAGATAGACATAAAGACCTGGGGGACTATAACCAATACAGTAGTTTCCTAACTTGGAAGGATGTTTGCAGATAAATTGAGGATCTTCTAAAATGAGATAATTCTGGATTATCTGAGTGGGCCCTAAATCCAATGACAAATGTCTTCGTGAGACAAAAACAGAAAAAGAGAAGACCAGACAGACAGCAGAGGGGGCAATATGAAGACAGAGGCAGAGATTGCAGTGATGTGGTCATAAGCCAAGGAAAACAAGTATTGCTGAAGAATCACAAGAAGCTGGAAGAAGCAGGAAAGGATTCTCTCCCTAGGGTCTCCAGAGGAAGGTGGCCTTGCCGACACCATGACTTTGGACTTCTGCCTTTCAGAACCATGAGAGAATAAAGTTCTGTTATGTTAAGGCTAAAGGTATTCATTACAACAGCCATGGGACAGTAATATAAGCCTCAATGTAACAGAATTCACAGTGTCCTGTATTGTTTTCCTTTAAGTACTATTAAAAAGCAAACAAATAAGAAAAACTTTTCCATGAGTTCGATTCTGCTCTAACAGAACAGAGTACTTGGTAAATAGGAATTTGTGAACAGTCATAAAGTTAAGCTGGCTCAATTCTGGAAGCATAATGTTTAATGATCTTTTAATACAAGGGCATACCTTTAATCACTGAGATTTATGGCTCCTTAACCTAGTAGGAAATTAATTACTCTAAGAAACTAATTGTGTTTTAAACTATCTTTTCATGTATCTCCACTTATCTTGTGACTGCCCCATAATTAACACCAGATTTTATCACACCTCACGTGCTTTCTCTTTTTAAATCATTTAATGTCACTGTGTTTCCCTATTAAGCTTTTTATCTTGGTATTCACTTTTTGTTACTCTGCGTTTTGTATAATTACATGACACTGCGTGCTGTGTAACCTTCACCTGGTAACACAACTCATGAGTCGGCTTAGTTTCACACAATCATGTCATCAAGATGGAAGCTAAATTAATAGAGGAAAATACGGGGTGATCTCAATCAGTCTTTGAATGAATTCAGTATTAAAGTCTGGCATCACTGAACGACCCCAGGAGCCCCTTCCCAAGCTTAAGTTCCATCCACAGTTAACTATTGAACTATTATTAAAGACCAGACTACTTCCAAAATGTCACACAGTATTCTATCTATTTATTTGGGTGGATGGATACTGGGGAGGCGTTGATGATCCTGCAGGCTCTACGGGTAGGAAGTCCGTCCATGAAACTATCCATGTCCCTTGGTTGCCAGAAAACACTGAAGGGAGAAACTGGGGTTTGGATCGACTCTAGCATGTGGGGTAATGGAAGGCAGGGGACCCCCTCTATTCGACCTGCTCCTCATCACTTTTGCCTTGGGGTCCCTGACCCCTTTCGCCAGTTGTCCTACTGCCCCAGAAGATCTGGTCCCCACCTCTTGCAATCTTCCCCAGTCCCCGCAGGTGTGGGCAAGGGTGCTCCAAGCAGAGCGCCCACCGCAGGCGACCGCCTTGGCAAGCTGCAGCGGACGCTGGAAGACGGGGGCCCTGAGGACTTGGGCATCGGATCGGCATCCAATTTTCACCCCCTTCTCGGGGCTACGGAACGCGCTCCGCCCCGCAACGAGGGAAGCACCTTTCTCTGCACATTTGGGAGCTGTTTTAACTCCGGCAGCGGCAGCCAGGAACTAAGTGACTAGGAGTGGCCACCCCTTCCCCCCCGCGCAACGTCACCGCCGGCGCCGGGGAAGTGCCGACATGCTCCAAAGAAACGCGCACATAAAAAACCTGTACCCCGCCGCAGCTGCGGACAGAAACGTTTCCGACCAAGCTTACGGCTATCCCTTCTCGCAGTCTCCTGGCGACGCCAAAGAGAACCTCTTCGTAAATGAGCTCCAGGGTCGCGGGCGGCTGTACCTAAAGGTTTGTCGGAGAGGGACCCTTAATAAAGCTAGATGGCGGTGGCGCCTCACTTCTCTCCCCGCAACAGTCATTCCTAAGGTCTGGCAGGTCTTGAAGTGGCGAGTCTGTCAGCACCACCCGCCGTCCAGCCTCCTTTTCTCCACCGTCGGCGCCGGCCAGCCTGGCCCAGTTAATTGTCCGCTTTAGAGCATCGGCGCTGGGAGTGGCGGCCGGAGTGGCTCCGCTTCTATGCGCGTCTATTAGGAGGCGCACGGTAGTGATGGCGGCGCTCAGTGAGGCTTTCCTGTCACTGGATACTACTACTCCCAGCCCTCCTAGAAGCCGCTGGAGCAACCCCCTGGTCTTTCGTTTACAAGTAGCAATTTGACTTGCTCTGCTGCATGTCAAGAGGGACCGTGGAAAGTGTGGAGACGCCCCGGGAATTAAGCGATCGCGGCTTAAAAAGAAAAAAAGCCAAACAAACAAACAAAACCCACCCACCCTAACAAACATGAGGCTGCTGGAGAGAATGAGGAAAGAATGGTTCATGATTGGAATAGTGCTGGCGATCGCCGGAGCTAAGCTGGAGCCGTCCATAGGGGTGAATGGGGGTAAGTCTGCACCTCCGCACGCTCCACCCCAATTCCCACTTGAGAACTAATTCTCGAGTCTTGGAAAGGAGGGGAGACCGTAGCTGGGAAGTGTCTGCCTTTCTCGGAAACACTGACCAGCTCAGGGTGTTCTCTGGCCCTTTCGCTGATGCTTTAATTTGCCAACCCCAGAGTGGGGTTTGTAATTAGGAATGGGTCCAGCGACTTTGAACGCAGGTTACCCTTTCCGCCAACAGCCAGCGAGTATCCTTAGAGTCTAGGAGTGAGGTTACTGAGAATGAAATGAAACTTAATTTCTCTTCCTTTCAAGGTAGCATCCTACCCCACGAGATGCTAGGTTGCCAGGAGTTCCTTATCTCTCTTGGAGTGGACACTATTACCTTGTCCATTTCCACCCGACGTTTAAGAAAAAGTTGGGTAAGAAAACCAACAAGGGACACCCCTTCCTCCTCCAGATCAGATTTTGTGGCCCCCACGTGGGAGAGTGATGATTCGCTGCGGCAGCTACTGCCCTAGAAACTCCCCCAGCTGGCTGACACGTTGCACATTTTCATTACAGGACACTACTTCCGTGTGCTGCCGGGACTCAGTTGCTACACTTCGCAGTAGTCCAACAGATACAGGCTGTGTGAGACACTGTGCAGTGTGTGTTTTGGCAAGGAAATGTGGGCGGACTAAAATCATACTCAAAGCCTGAATAGAGGGAGCCTTGTAATGTGGGGATGGGCATTGGTGGGCAGGACTGGAAACGTCATTAGCCTTTTATAGCTCCCCTCCCCGAGACAGTCGTGTCCTACTTTTCATAAACATTAATTGAATTTCTTTAATTTATTGTCTTTTTCACCTTGTTTGTCAGTTTCCACACGTATTGACAGGTTTAGTACATCAGTCATACAACAGGGGCAGATAAAGGAGAGAAGTGAGCACAGGTGATCTTTTTATGTTGGGAAGTGCGTGGAGCATATTTGAAGTTATTTGTGCCTTGTTGTTAAAACATGATGGGAGTGAATGAAACGATCTCTCAGGAGGACAGTGGTTTCTTCTACCCTCTCCCTGCAATACCTCCATTGACAGGTTGCTTCAAGGAACATTTAAAAGGAATTACTTGAAGGAAGATTGTGGGAATTATACCGTTTTTGTTTATTTTATTTTATTTTTCTATATTCAGCTTAGTACAAAATGTGTGGGGTTTATAATTGAGAATAAAGCTGTTATTTGTGGTTGTTTCTCCCCCTGAAGGCACCGTTTCTTCTTTGACATAGCTTCTCAGTGAGCTCTGGGGAAACTTGGGAATGTTGGTATTTCAGGTTCTGTCAAATGAGTACCCCTCTCCCCCCGCCCCAGCAGCTAGCTGGGTAGTGAGAATTAAAGTTACAGTGTCTTTGGGGCGATGTGGAACGCACACTTTACTAGCTTAGCTTCACTAGTGCACTTTATAGCTTCTGGTGATAGATCTTTTTATTTGCTCTGTTAAGGTGAAGTTACAGGTAATATGTAATCTTTAAGTTGAGATCTGCAGGGCCTGGGTTTGTAAAACACCTTTTACATGACATTTCCGGGGTGCTCCATGGGAAGAAGAGTTGTTGAATGCTAAATCATTTCCCTAGGGTTTCCAGTGGAGTGTGTGAGGCAGATTCTGTAATCTTTTTTCTTCCCTTGGACTCTGCTTCTTGAAATTTCGGTACATTATTGTACCTTAGAAATACCATTTCCCATTTTCACTAGTCCTCATGCTATTGATCTAGGATAATTCATTTCTTTGTTTAATTTTTATAACAGTAGAATGTTAAGGGTGAAAAGGGATTTTTAAAAACTATTTTTACCTGACAGGCTTCTTTTACAGCTGAAGATACTGAGACCTGAGGTCAGGTGACTGACCCTGGGTTACCTTAGTTAGGGAAGTTGGGGGAGAGGAAGGACTGGAGACCAGGACTCCCCTTTATTTCATACCAGTTGCAAAATCCGTTCACATTTCCTTGGTGAAAAATTATTAAAAATGAATAACTATTAACAAGAATGGCTCTCTGTAATAGACATTTTAGTGCCCCGATTTTTGGCTCAAAGGAGCAGAGCAGAATCTGCTAATGTTAGACAACAGTAAACTCATATGATTTCTTTGGTAGCTAGCTGTCCATCTCTAAAAACGAAAGTTAGGCAAGCAGTTCTTTGGGATTCCTTAGACAGACTGCCAGGCTAAGTGCTTGATACTTCCGTTGAGCTTTTCATTGACCTTAAAACCTCTTCAATAAAAACAAAACTCGAAAAATTGCCAAGCAACACATTCATTCTACTACTTCAACGAACATCTAGGAACAAGGAAAGGAGTGGTTGCTGAAAATGTTTCTGTGTTGCTCTGCTCTATAGAATGGCCTAAAGCACCTTTTTGTTGGCTTCTAACTTTTAGTCACAATTTCCACTTAAGAGCTCTCTACATTGAGATTTTGATTTTTAATACATTCACATCAACTGAACAAATTTCAGTAGAACAGTTTTCAAGACATTCTTTTAAATGGGAAACGTTTGGGTGCTCTCCCACTTGTTAAGATGCTCCCTTCACCTTTATGTGAATCAGGGCCTCGATGACTACGCTCTTTATTTTTAAATGTAAGACTTCTACACTTAAAGCATCACAACTATGATCTGACCTTCCTTTAAAAAAAATCTTCATAGCCAGTTGGTGAGGTGTGTGTGGCAGGAGATTTGTAGACATGAGAACCCTTAAATTAGAGAAGTCGAATGACCTTCCAGATGGGTACATCTCTGGAAAGAGCACCACAGGTCCTAGCCTAGATAACTTAACTCTTAGTTCACTTTTCTTTTTACTCCCTGACATTTCACTTTTAGAAAAACAAAAGAAGATTGAAAATAAAGAGCCAGAGTAGGTGTAAACGTACATACATTCTGAGATGTCGTTAATCTCCTCCATTGAGACTCAGGGAAGCCCCCCGAGCTGTGCACACCTTAGGGTTTCCTTGGTTTGAACACTGTGTTATTTATTCTCGGTGAGAGAAAGGTTTACTTCATTGGAGGTAGAGTAACTTTTTCATTTCTACCTGCATCTTAACTTAAATTATTGCCATTAACAATACAGAAACCCTAAAAAGGAAACTGCTTCATTTCTCCAGTGGAAAAAAATAACCAGAAACTTGCTGTAAGTCTAAGAATATCGGCATGAATACCTTAGATTAGGTTCAGAAGTGAAATTTACTTTGGTGATGAGTAGATTTTATGAAATAATAATAGTTCCTTGCATTCTTAAGCATTTCGAATAATTTTCTTTTCCCTTCATTAAAAAGTATGAGTTCTGAAGCCCCAAAATTGCTTCTTTTTTTTTTTATGGCCAACTTTTCTTTTGACCGTGCTACCTCATTTCACTTTCACTGATAAACACTTTTTGCTTTTGTTTAGAGGAACAGTTGAAACTTATATTTCTACCTTAGCTTTACAGGCATTTTCAGATCTGGGTCTGGTTATTTTGGTGAGCTGGAGGGTATAATCATTACTTTGGAGCAGGCCAGGTATCATTTTAAAATAGTAGTTTCAACTCTCACCTCTGTGCAAATATTTACCAAGTTTTTATTGCAGCCCTGGGTGACTTCTAGTTGTGCATTCAAAAGTTTAACTGTCTGTTGGCATCTCGGTGGTCCTGTCTCAAATTGGCCTTAGATTTCTCCAAATCAGAGTGATTTTCTCCTTTCCCTTTTAAAGGTATCTTGTAGGTAGCCCTGGGATACCCTCACCATGTCCTTTCGTGGTGTAGAGTTATTTAGAGATGCATGTAATTAAAAACAAAACAAATCAGTATGACCTGTCTCTACAATTTAAAACATCAAAAGTCAAGAATCATTTCACTGATTTATGCAATTAGTTGATAGTTATCATGTGTATTTGTGTGTGTATGTGAATTGTGGGAAGAGTTCTTTAAAAATTCGATTGTTGGCCAACTAAGGTAGATGCTTTAGCTGCCCCATGGAAACACAGAACCTAAGCAAATGCCATATGCTTGCTAGGGAGGCGCACCTGTGGACATGTCCCCTAGTTGTCACTTGCGACCACACTGCTCACTCTGACCCATCCTAGATGGAAATTCTACAGGAGCGACTGTGGGCAGAACAAGAAGAAGTTCTGATAAAAAACAGGAGGTTGGAGGAAACTAAAAATGATATGGGCTTTTGGAAACTGTTTTTAAAATTCCTGGGAGGCACCTGTTTTCAAAACAAGCCAGATTCCTCGACTCTAAGATCTGTTTCGGAATCACCTTCCTCAGTTTGAGGACACGTTATTTCTAAGTGTGAGCTGCTGAGAAGAGGGAGCTTCTGTTCACTCACAAGTACAACAATAATGTGCCTCCTTCTAAGTGTGTGAGCAGCCTTTACTGTCCTGATACGTGACGCCGTTTGCCCTCACTTTCTCCCTTTCACTCCCTTTTCTCAAATCTCAGCAAAATGATCCATAAATTCCAGGTAGATGAAAGAATTTATAGCATTGTTTAAGGAGATCTTCATCATCTTTTATTAACAGTTGTTCTACAAATGCCTCAAATATCATGGTCGCCCAATAAATATTTGTTGACTGAATGGATGGTGGTTATTCCTGAGCTCGGAACTTATTAATCTCTGTAGGTGTGGTGGGGAGCTGGGGAATGGAGGAGCCCTGACTGTGGTGCTGGTGTTTTGCTTAATGATGTATTAATTTTTTAGGACTGCCACAACTAATCACCACAAACTGGGTGGCTTAAAACAGCAGACATTTATTTAGTCCCATTCTGGAGGCTGAAGTCTGATCATGACGCCAGCAGGGTCGCGCTCCCACTGAAGGCTCTAGAGAAGAGCCTTTCCTTGTTCGCTCCAGCTCTTGGTGGCTGCCAGCTGTCAGTGTTCCTTGGTGACAGGACTCGTGGCTCTGCCTCTGTCTTCACATGGCCGTCTTTTCTCTGTGTGTGATAGAGTCAAAGTTTCCCTCTTTTTATAAGAATACCAGTCATTGGGCCCTGGCTGGTATGGCTCAGTGGATTGAGTGCTGGCCTGCAAACCAAAGGGTCCCTGGTTCGATTCCCAGTCAGTGCACGTGCCTGGGTTGCGGGCCAGGTCCCCAGTAGGGGGTGTGGGAGAAGCAACCACACATTGTTGTTTCTCTCCCTCTCTTTCTCCCTCCCTTTCTCTAAAAATAAATAACTCTTAAAAAAAGAAAAAAAGAATACCAGTCATTGGATTAGGGTCCATGGTAATCAGATAAGACCTCATCGTAATTTGACCACCCATATTTTGCTGTGTATAATGTGCATTTGTGTTTTACACTCATTATACACGGGATTCGTTATTATGTCCATGCTGTATAATCATTATACCCATGTATAATGCACATCCTTATTTTTTCCCTCAAAAACTTGGTTTAAAAAGTGCACATTATACATGGCAAAATATGGTACATCTGTAAAGACCCCACTTCCAAATAAGGTCACATTCACAGGTTCTGGGTGGACACAGATTTTGGAGGGGACGCTACTCAACCCAGCGTAAGAGGCCTGAGTGGAATGTCATCTATGAGATAATCTCAGATTTCAAACTGTTCTCGGGGTTTCTCAGCCACAGCACTACTGCTGGCTGCAGGGCTGCCCTGAGCTTCCCCCGGTGCTGAGCAGGATTCCTGATCTCTGTCCCTCGATGCCTGTCATACCTCCCAGTCCCAGAGTTAACTCAACTGAGAAATTTCTAAATGTCGCCAAATGCCGGCTGCCTCTGCCAGAGAATCACTTGTATACAGACATAAAACAGCATTTTCCCAGACTATGTCTTTTAAAAGAATGTTGTCCATCGGTTAGCACATTAGGTCTTCAAGCCAGTTGTGTACCAGCCACAAAATTGAATAAAGGTTAAGGTCGTCCCTGTCGTACTCACAATGTTAATGCCCCTGGGATGAGGCCAGCCCAGCTTTGGAGAGGATTTTCCTGGAGGGCAAAGATCAGGCCTGCCTGGTTCACTACAGTGTGCCCGGGGCTAGGCACAACTCCATACTATTTTCAGTCTTGACAACAGATTGTTGAGCACTCTATTTCTCTCGCTGCATTGTCTCCATCGCACAGTACGGCCCCAATAAGTAGTTGTAGATTTATTAATCTAATCTAAATATGTACTCTTGGGGAGAACTGAGTGTATGCATGAATGCAAGCTTTTCTTTCTAGTCTCCTAGCAGAAATAACATAATGTTTGCTAAAGACATGTAGCTGCTTCCATTGATTCTCTCCTTTCGGTGTGGGGAATTTCAGTTGTTATTTAAGCACTGACATGGCGGTGGACACCGTGCGGGCCTGTGTTGAAGGGTGGCGACTGTCCACTGTCCTGTGTGGAGCAGAGTGTATTTTTGTTTTTCTGGTTGAAGGATACTGTGCTGCACTGGACAGCCGCGGTCCTGCCTTCTGGAAACTCCTCTCTAGAATTAGACTGTGTCACAGCAAATGCCTAACTCCGTGAGGAGAGCAGTGCCAACACCAAGGTCCCAAGTACTGTTTGTCCTTCTCCAGTGGATTTGTCTTTTGCTCAGGAAGACTAGAAATGCTTATCTAACAGTAACTCATTTTTCTCTCTTCAGGACCGCTGAAGCCAGAAATAACTGTCTCCTACATCGCTGTGGCAACAATATTCTTTAACAGTGGACTCTCATTAAAAACAGAGGTACTGTCACCTATGGGGCACGGGAAAACCAGGGAGAAAAATTGAATTTGTACTTTGTATTTTGAAATGTCAGAATCCTTTTGTGAACGTGTGTGTATCAGTAGTCCGAAGGCCTCACTGGGACAGAAGCTAACCTGGACTTCGGCATAGGACTTGTGTTTTGTACCTGCAGAGTCTAGAAACTTTACAGGGGTGCAGCATGGACCCTGGGGGTGTGCTTATAATCCGTGTGCTTCCAACACGGCCACCGAAGGGGAGCATCTCCTTCAGGTCTCCCCTGCTGTGCGACCTGTAGGCCGTTCGTGTTTAGTTGGGTTTCCGTAACTTGGTGGGTCTTCTTTTGTTCCCAGGCCTGAGGCTGCTCAAGCGATACTTGTAATGACTTTTAACTAATTTGCATTTTTTTAAGTATGTTCTTCGCTAATGTGTCTATTAAATGTTGGTGGATGTTTTAAGGAAATATTGGTATTTTTTCATAGGAAGTCACACTCCACCGTGAAGACATCTGGGTCATGTTATTTGCCGCACCAGGTGTCACTGAACATGGGGTTCCTTGGAATGAAAGAAATCCAGACACTTTTACAGACGGGAATGAGGAGAATTTATGATTCCCTTTTGACTTTTAATGGAAGAAAAAAGTAGGAGAAATAACCATTTCTTTTTGAAGAAACTGGAGTTTTAAAAGTTGTCATTCTAAGATGTTTAGTCTTATGTAGACAGGAAAATCTTACTATGTAATAAGGATTTTGGCGGGGGGATGACTTTAAAACCTAAAATTCTGTTTGTGCACCATATCTTGCCTTTACTTAAGGTTCTTTGCTTTTAAATGTGATTTGAATGAAGGTCAAATTACCTACTTCCTTTTGATCATCCCTGTAGCAACATGGGGAAAAAATGCGGTTTTCCTCAATTTGTGCATTCTGTAGTTAGCAGGTTGGTATAAATTGTGTCTCCAGAATGCTACATACTGTTATGGACTGCTGGTCTCCTGAGAATAGCTTACAGGGGTGGGATTCCCTGAATACGTCAAATTCCAGTTTCCGTAAACTTTATTGACACAAAAGGCCTATGATTAGTACGTAGAGGGCGCAGGGTTTTTTCTGTCAACACCAGAGCTCTATTGGTCCGCCAGTGTGGGACACCGTGGTCCCGAAAGGTCCTCGCTGGTCTGGCCTCCCTTAGGGGTCTTCCTGCCGGCCTCGGCTAGTGCTGTTTGTGAGGCAGCTGCCCTACCCACGTGCCCTACTTGGGACGTTGCTCTGACTACGTCCCCCGGCGCTTGCGTAATGGCTACAGCTGTATTTAATGCCATGGGAAACCTGGCAAGAGACTTGATTCTGACCTTAGATTCTTGCTTAATGCGATTCTGTAAAGCAGCCAATTCCATGGGATGCAGGAGCTGAAGAAGGAATGCCACCATTATGGGCATTTCCCCAAGGACCACACTCTTCTATAAGTCTCTAAGAAACCTTCAGAGTCATCCAGCTAACTGGGATCTAATGAGGAAATGCCTCGATCCCTGTGCATTCTCCTGGTATCTAAGTAGCCACCAAAGCCATTTCCCCCATAAAAGGGCCTTTTGAAACTAATACAGCATTAATTCATTTTCAAGATCCATTTAACTTAAGATGCCCTAGATTGATTGTGTCCTCGTGTAATGTTAAACCACCTCTAGGCCCTGCTAATTTCCTGGGCCACTGAAGAGCTCTAAGTTAGAAGGTTGCAGTCTGGTTGTGAGTTGTCTTCTAGTCAATAACCTTAAATTAATTTCAGCTGGGACAACTATTTTTTATATACTGTTAGGTCTTAGAATAGTGCATTTTTTTGCACATAGAAGGTGAGTTACTATTTATTTTAGTTTATTTGGAAGCATTTACAGTGGTCCCATTTAAGTTTGATTCCTATTGAACATTTCATGTAGTATTGCTCATACACTGATATAATATGTGTATTCTAAAATTTGTTTATTAAAATTATAAAGAACTCTGTGTTCTTTATAATTCATGTTAATACTTCATTATTATACTTCAATATAATTCATGTAATACTTCATGTTAAAAAGATTCAATGCTAAATCTTCAGTTTTATGACTATCAATTTCTAGTTTTTGAAACACCTGTTGAAATGGTTTCTGAAATTTTACTGTACTACAGTGTAATAAGGTCACGTTTGAAGTATATGTGTATTTTATATATAGCTAACTCCAAACCTACAGTTTTAGAGGACTTTTCAGTTGGATGGTGGCAGGACCAAATTCATTTAAACAAATAACCTATCAAGTGTCTCTCACTGCGAGGTGCTGTGCATGGTGCTGTGTGAGGTGTTGTGCCTGGTGCTGGGATAGCATATCAAGTGTCTCTCACTGTGAGGTGCTGTGCTTGGTGCTGTGTGAGGTGCTGTGCTTGGTGCTGGGATAGCCTATCAAGTGTCTCTCACTGCGAGGTGCTATGCCTGGTGCTGTGCGAGGTGCTGTACTTGGTGCTGGGATAGCCTATCAAGTGTCTCTCACTGCGAGGTGCTGTGCTTGGTGTTCTGCGAGGTGCTGTGCCTGGTGCTGGGATAGCCTATCAAGTGTCTCTCACTGTGAGGTGCTGTGCCTGGTGCTGGGATAGAAACAGAGGTGAGCGGGAAGCTCAGGGCCTGAAAAGGGTCCCGAGTAGAGCAGAATATACAGGTTTTTCCTTATTTTCCTCAGCAGATTACTTTTTAAAGTCCCATTTGCTCAGGAGTAAATATAGCGAATCCCAAACTTTAGGCTCATGCTGCTTGTTTCCATCCCAGACATATGAGGCTGACCCTCAGAAATCAAATAAAGGTCATATTAAGGGTTAGAAGGGAAATCAGTATGTAATGAAAATATTTCTACATCTCAGTCGGAGTCGCCGACTTTAAACCATTCTTGATGCTGTCAGTGAGACTCTGGCATAATCAGAATGTGGAGTGTCTCCTTAACTTTATTTTAATGGAATTTGACCTGTATTACATGTGAAAAAACAAAATGTCATGCAGAATCAACTTTTCAATTATTCACAATGACAGCTATTTGAATATGTGGCCCTAAATTCCACATGGACATATATGGAATAATGCTACTTTGGATTTTATGGTGTCACTTGCTTTTTCTTTTCCCGTGTCACCTTATTTCCATTTAACGCTGTATGAAAATCTAGAAAATACAGAACACTGGGTTTTTGTGACAGTCTTGAAAATCTTTCTTAGGAGCACTCCACGTCTGTTAATCTCCCTGTTGTTAAGAGTCCTCTTGTGACCCAGCACAGTAGGCCCTTGTGATTCACTCGCTAGAGCCCTTACTGTTCCATTGTTCTGATGTGATATCGGTTGTTTCTAATGGTCACTTATTAGGTCAGCCAGTATTCTTGAACTGCATTTTATTTTTCATAACTCTTTTCTGATTTCAGAGGTGGTATTTCCCCATTGTAGAAAGATTAGAAAGAGCAAAAATAACTTATAACATCTGTGTGTTTTTAAGTTCTTTTTTTCTTAAACATATTTTACATATAGAATATTTTTCAATAAAACATTTTTTAATTGTACATATATATTTAAGTATGTATATGGGTCTACACACACTTGCATACATATACTCACATATACATGCATATATGATCTTATTTTTTGCACGTGACATTGTATAATAATAATTTTTCATGTACTTTAGTACTTTCTAATTATTCTTCACTTATATATTTAAAAACAATTTATGTTTTGTTTACCTTTATGTACATAAATCAAAAGGTACAAAAATATAGATGATGAAAAGTCTTCTTTTCACCCTCTTGCAGCGGCCCATCCAGTCCTCTGCTCTGGAGACAACCAATGTTACCAGTCTCCATGTGTCTTTCCAGATTACTGTACGCTAAAGGGGGTTCATATGTGAATCTCCCTTTAAACTGTAGCATTTTATACCGTTTGCCTCCTTACCTTATGTAACTCAAAAACATGTCATGGAGATTATTTTATATCAACATGTAAAGAACTTCTTATTTCTTTTTGTAAGCTGGAAAGTATTCCAGTTTATGAATGTGTCATGATATTATTTCTTGGGCCCCTGTTGATGGACAGTTAGGTAATACACAAGGTTTCACTCTTAGAAACTCTCTACAAAAGGTAACCTAAACATATGTCATTTCCCACATTGGGAGCGTATGTGAAGGGTAAATTCCTGGAAGCGGGATGGCTAGGTCAAGTGCTGTGTGCACTGTAAGGTGGGGTAGGTGGCCCCAGCACCTAGAGAGGGGGCGGGTGCTCAGTACTTGTCCAGTGAAGGAAGGAGTTGCCAGACGACCGTCCAGGAGATGTGCCCGTTTGCTTGCTGGTTCAGTAGGGGGAGGCCCTGCCCTCCTACATCCTTGTTGACAGTTTTCACATGGTTTATAATAGCTCTTAATGCTGTTTAATTCTTACGTTATTTAGCTGTTCTCCCATCTTTGGACATTGAAGTTGTTTCCAGGTCACAGGGGTGTCCAACCCACAGTGCACAGGCCGCACGCAGCCCAGGATGGCTATGGATGTGGCCCAACACAAAATCGTACATTTACTTAAAACCTTTTTTTATGCTCCTCAGTTTTTGTTAGTGTTCGTGTATTTAATGTTTGGCCCAACGTGGCTCTCCTTCCAGTGTGGCCCAGAGATGCCCAACGGTTGGACACCCCTGATGGATAATGCTCTGTGTATAAATGCTTGTAACCATTTTTTGTATTGTTGGGATAAATGTCTAAGCATAAAACTTGGGGATCCAAAAATATAAGTTGTAGTATAGTTCTTGATATGTATTCCCAAATTAGTTTTCAGAAAAGTTATACTATTTTATATTTCTATGAGAGGTATATGCAAATGTCTTAATTACTGCATTCTGGCTCAGTGTTTTATTACCGTGAAAAAATAAAAACACTGATATTTATTTGGTATTTATGAATGTTTCCGAGTGTACCCAGGTGAGACTCAGTTTCAGTTCTGCTGAGATCCTTGGCCCTGCTGGTGCTCGGGCTTCTCTGCGGTGAGACTTCTGAGTCGGTGTGGGGAGGCTCCTTTCCTCTTAGCTCTGATCCGTGGACCTAGTACGGCTTCTGGCCCGCCCAGTGTTGCCCGCTTGCCCTCCAGTAGTCCCCGATGGCCAGAAGTCCCTTGGATGTCACTAAGGACATCTTACGATGGAAATGGAACTGCTGTGTATCTTCACACAGAGACATAAACCGTGGGAGCTGAAGAGACAGATCCTAGAAGTGGTGATCAGTGAATGAGGCGGCCTTGATCTACCATTTATGAAACTATGCACTTTGCCTAATGCCTCTGGAGCTGAGGGTCTTTCAAATGTCTTGCTTGAACTGGGACAGTGGGGACATTATTACAACGCTGTGCTTATAACCTGTGACTCTTTGGCATCTTTGAATGGGCTCTAATGACTGCCTGAATGTTTTATGCAAATTTTCTACTACTTTCTGAATTTGTTTTACTTCCATGGAATCACCAGATGACTCACAGAAATTCTAATGCAAATGCCTGTTAATTAGTATATATTCAAAACCCCCAATTTAACTGAGTATCTTTCCTTTAGCTGTGAGACTCATAACCAGTGCCTGGTTTGTTGTGTTTTCTGGGACTTCTTGCCTTCCTGGGCATCGATGTGACGCAGTGGAAGAAGCAGGCACGCATTCATGAGGTTTGATGCTGAGCATCACTGGGTAGCAGCTCTCAACCTCAGCTTCTTCATCAGTAAAACAGGAATGATACTCTCCACCTAAGGGGGTTGATTTGAGGGTTCAGTGAGGGAACATACATGTAGGGGCAAGCTCAGAGCATTAGCACTTACTAAGTGCTAATACAGAAAGCTAGTGAGTAGATGTTGTAGAAAAAGTGCTTTTGAATTCTAGAATGTTGTTGGGGAGAGCAGTTTTTAAAATTACGATTTGTGTGTAGATTTAGTCACTTCTTGCCAAATTGAGGCCTTTCTAGGTCTGGTGTAATTACTAGAGGTTAATTATTATATTTAATTAAAATGTGATAGGTCCTGCTAAAATTTTTACACAAGATTTGTTTTTTTAGGTAGTTAAACATACATGTTTCTTTACAGTGGCAACAATTCTCAGATACACTAGTGCGAAGGTAGTTAGCTTAGCCCTGGTCCAGAATTGCACAAATCTGAACTGTGATATATTATATATTTGAAAGCAATTAGAATATTTCAGGAGTTTTATATAAAAATCATAATCTTCATGAAAAACATCATAGCCATCATTAATAACTTTTTCTTAAAGTTTGGCCCTTGTGCATATGTTTATAGGTAAAAATTTTAGCTATGAAATAACTCCAAATCGATGGATGTAACTAGACTTATTGCAGTGATCATTTTGAAATAAATACCAATATCGAATCATCATGTTATACACTGGAAACTAATAGAATGTTATATGTCGATGATATCTCAATTAAAAACACTAATTTATGCAGTGTTATTTTAGTAGCAGTCTTTCTTCAGAAGCAGTTTTCTGACTTTTTAAATTTTGTGTCTGTCTTCGCAGGAGCTGACCAGTGCTTTGGTGCATGTAAGACTGCATCTTTTCATTCAGATCTTCACACTTGCATTCTTCCCAGCAACAATATGGCTTTTTCTTCAGCTTCTGTCAATCACACCAATCAATGAGTGGCTTTTAAAAGGGTATGTTTAAATATTTTGAACAGTTCACTTTTAATGGGACATTTTTGGTGACATTATTGTCTCTGTAGCAACTATGTATAAAAGGGCCTGTGTGTAGTAGCTTATAAGAAACTAAAAACACTTTTAACATTCTTATAACCTTTAAAGTGAGTGTTTCAGCAGGGAGATCCATCAAAGAATTTTACAACAGAATCTTAAAATAACACCCATATGCTTAACTGTAAGTTTTTGTAGGAACGCTTTTCTGGGAATTTAAAGGAGTCGTGTTGGGAGAAAAATGGAAGGCCAAAATAATTTTAGGACTGTATAAATGTAACTACTCCCTAACTGTTAAGGAGTTGAAACTACATTCGGCCCTTTGAAGGCAACCGCGAGGCCAGCGTGGCCCCCGGTGAAAATGAGTTCGACGCCCCTGGACTAGCGGCCGTATGGCCGGCCTGGGTGTGTAAGTGTAGGCTGTCAGTCGGGCACTTTACCTTTTGAAGTGCATCTTGCCAGACATATACAGATAATGGCTGGGAGTAATGTGCTTTTAAAATGTATAGGGGGACAAAATATATACCAGGGACAAGCATTTAACTTTTTACTTCTCTTATATGTTTGGTTGGGCAGTTGAATTAACAATAGATTTTCATTAAAATCTTTTCTCCCATTAAAAATGTGGCCATGTTAATTAAAAGAATTTAATGGTTTTTAAAGAGCATTTGAATCGGTTTAAATCTGACTGTGTGGCTCAAAGATGGCACGCTGACCCTGCCCCTAACTCTCTGTTTGACTTTGAGAAAGGCATGTAATAGTTTTGAAACTGTTTCCCAGTTTATAAAATGAAGATAATCCTACTTTTATTGCCTGCTTAGCAACAGTGTCAGGGATATCAATTAAGTCATTCATTCAGTGCCTATGTGCCAGGAATCAGTAGAGGTATTGGAAAACCAACAGTGAACAAGACTGGCCAAGAGCCAGATAGTTTTGCACATGGAAGAGACTGGGCGTGATTTTCAGTAAACAAGTAACTAGATGATCAAAGTGCTGCGAAGTGAGACACTGGATCTGGTTGAAAGTGGTTGGATGCACGGGCTGGTGATTACGGTAGAGTGTTTCTTCCGGGGGCAGAGTGTGCCAGGCAAAGGAAGCAAAATGTGCAAGGGCTCCAAGGCGGGAACAGGCCTGGGGTGCTCCAGGGCCAGGAAACCAACTGGAGCCTGGTGATAATGAAGGGCCAATAATGTGACTCCGAGTGGCAAAGGCAGGCAGGAGCCAGTCACTCGGGGCATTGTAGGCTTCGGTGAAGCAGTCAGATTTTATTCTGCGTGCTACCGGAAGTTAAATGAGAAAGTGGTGTCATCTGATTAATATTTGCGAATGATTCTTTCGGCCTCTCTGCAGAGAAAAGGTAGTAGAAGGGTCTGAGAGAAAGCAGGAGACCAGCTCAGAGGCTAGTATGGTGTAGCAGCGCAGTCGGGAGAAATTGGTGTGGAAAGGATGGGTTTCAAAATCAGCATTCTCAGAATGCATAGACGGATGCAATAGGGAGTGAGGAGGACAGGGAGGAATTGAGGATGACTTCTGGATTTTGGGTATGAGCCACTGGGTAACTGGAGACATCCTTGCTTAGCTGGGGAGAAGGAAGTTAGGAAAAGGGGGGAAAATCAGGAGTGCTATTTTGTCCAGATTGAATTTGAGAGGACGGTCACAAAATTTTACTGGAAAGCATAAATGCCATAAATACGGTGACATCATTTTAGAGCAAAATGTACGGAGTGGGCAAAAGTAGGTTTATAGTTGTCATAGAAATAAATAATAAAATAATTAATAAATAATAATACAAGACTAAACTCTGTTTCATGTACTCACAGCTGTAAACATACTTTTGTTCACCTCTGTCGAATGTATATTAAGAACCAATAGTTGTTCACTATCTGCCATGTATAGAGCAGTCAGAAATAGGAAGATATTAACTCATTTTTCTTATTTCAGGGAATTTCCAATTTAGTTAGAGATATAGGACATATATATAAAATAGTAACCAACCAGAACGGGGCAGCACATGGTATGCCAGGCGAGTGGTGTAATCGGACAAAGAGTAAGAGGTTATGCCAGAGTTGTGTACACCTACAGCAGAGAATTCGAACACGAGCCATTAGCGGGAGGAAAGATAAAAAGTTTCATTTGGGCCAACTTGCAGGAGACCAGAGCTACTGACTCTGTAGATGATGGAGAGTGCTTAAGTGTGCTAAACGAGAGAATAACATGCTAAGAAGTGGTCTTTACGGAGCACTAATCTGCTAGCATTGTGCTGGGTATATGGACGGTGTAGAGTAGGGCTTGCGCTCTCACTATGCTGCGTCAAATGAGCACACACCTCTCACCTCAGGACATTAAGCTTAAAGGGGCATGAACTTAGCCTAACATAATCAGGGAACGCACTTCTTAGCTTACTTTTTCCCCTTCTTCTCCCCAGTTTGAGAGTATATACTTAGGATGTTAACTTTAAGGCCTTGCAGACTCCTATGTCAGGATCCTGTTTCAGTCATTGAAATAAATATTCTGAGCACATACTCCTTACTTTGTTGTGTTGAAGGGAAAGGCTGGAGATAGAGAGAGCATTCAGTAGGCATTTGTTTGTGTCCAGACTGGGGGGAAACTCATCCGAAGGGGGATGAGGGCGATGGTCATGGAAACCAGTGGCAAGTTGTTGTGGTGATTGATGGATGAGGACTGGGTGGAACCACACAGAACTCCAGCTGCAAACTGGACATAAGGAAAATGCTATCCCATTGACAAAAATAGGTCAATTAAGAGTAAAATTAATTTTTTTAGAAAATACATGAATCTGGCCCTGGCTGGGTAGCCCCGTTGGTTAGAGCATCCTCCTGATATGCCAAGGTTGTGAGTTCAGTACCCTGCAGGGCACATACAAGAATCAACTGACAAATGCATAAAGAAGTGACACAAAAATTGATGCTTCTCTCTCTCTCTCCCTCCCTCCCTC
>PVKM010006854.1:0-43092 GCA_004027735.1 Carollia perspicillata
ATTTCTTAAAGTCAAAACGTGATGTCCCGATGCCGCTGCTCATTGACCTCATCCCACCTCCTAGGCTCTCTCAGAAACACATCTGCTCTTTCTCCCACGTGACAAGCCTCAGTGTGCTAGCCCGCCCGTTGTAAAGTCAACACCCACTCAATGATTCCTCTCCGTATTTCTTAGATGACACCAATTGGAAGCTCCAGATCATCCTAGTCATTTTGCTCTTTTCTCACGTTTTAGAGAAGAGGAAGTTAGTATTTTGTATTTTCTCTGAGATACTTCTGAACCTCCTTTCCATGGGTCATCGGTGCATAAAAAACTTCAGTGTAGACATGGTCTTATCTCCCCCTCAGCCCTAAGTGTTACATCTGCCACGCATGGATGACAGTGGCAATGGGGACCGGGACTGCACCCATCAGCTGGGTATAGCAGGTCCTGGGAGCGAGTCACGTATAAGAGCAGACTGTGACATCTAAAGGGCATGGGAACAATGAGCAGCAGCCATCAAGGAGCTGGTTCCCCAGTGAGGGGCAAGGATGACCTCCCCACAGGTCACTCAGGAACTAGCAATATACCCCGAGAGCCAGCAGAGAGCACTAGGGAAATTTTGCAGCAGCAGGCCAAGCCCAGGCCCAGGGCCCTAGTCTTAAGGAGACCCGTATTCTGTGAAGGCCACGAGTACAGAACACAGGCACAGAGAACCTGCCCCCAGACCTGCGTCTGGGTGACAGGCCTGGTCTTGGCTAGGTTGCATGCCAGCTCTGACTGCTTGGGAGCGAATCCAGTGGCACTGCATTGAACAAGATTCTGGTTCCCTCTGTTTGTGCAGCCACAGCTCCGCCCTTTGTGCTCCAGGCACGCTGGGCCCCTCAGGATGCCCCGCACACCCTCTGTTCCTTCGTTTCCCGTTCCTCCGTCCCTTCCACTCTGCACCCCAGCAGTCTGGAATGGAAAGCCCTCCCTTCTCTTCCCAGCTTCCTCGCGCCTGGCCTTTTCTTCTTGACCCAGCTGGTGGGATGCCCCAACAGATGATTCATCTGGACTCTGCCATTCTGAGACTGTTTGCAGGAAAGAGCTGCACCATTGATGACCACGGCCACTCCAGGGATAGTGGGGAAGGGTAGAGGCATGGATGCAGAGTATTTCCAAGCTAGCCATGCGGTCAGCTGCTGGAATGGGGGCCAGGGTCAGAATGGGAAGAGCATCTGGTGACCCTAGAAGCTGCTGGATCAGAGCTGCTCCAGCCCCTCCTGCTGGAGCTCAGGACCCACGGAGCAGACTGCACCACAGCTGAGCCTGTGCGGGGTGTGTGGGCCGACCGCCAAGGCCGGGAGCCGGGAGCCCTGGACAGCCACACTCTTCGGGCGCCCAACAGGAGGCTCTAGCCTCGTAAGTCCTACAAATCCCGCCGATACTCGACGTTGCTCAGTTTAGGTGGTAATACTATGCATTCAGGAAGCCTTCTGTAGAAGCAATTTTGACAGTGAACAAAAAGAGATTTCCATCTGTTTCAGGTCAAAAAAAAACCCAACCAGGGTTGGGGCGGGGAAGAGAAATGAAAAGAGGGTGGAAATGGTAATAGAGAGATGGACTCCTGTAATAGTAACTGGCAAAATATTTTAAACTCCTTTATGTAAATTGAAAACTCTCATATCACTACTTGGAAGGTAGTCCCGCCTGTGAAACCTGTAATAGAAACTGGCTGGTTTCCTCTGAATGACTTTATTGTAAGAAGTCCACATTCTTAATGCGGCACAGGGAGGTCGGAGGAGGCCGCCAGGATGGGCCGAGGCAAAGGAGGAGCGGAGCCTCCGGAGCTATTTGCAGCTCGTCAAGACACTTGAGTGGGATTTTATGCAAATTTTATCAGCCCGCAAATCAAATCACAATTATTTAACCCATTATCACTGATCCAGAGTAATACCAGGCCCATTATTCTTACCAGCCCTCACCCTGCCAAGACAAGGGAAAAAAAATACGAGTGTTTACTTTCATTATTATGCATCCTGTGTGAACCCCACTGTCGCTAAGTGCACAGAGCACCTTTAACTAAAGAAACTAATTGCAAGCCACTTTCAATATCTCTTGTTTTTTAATTTAATGCCCTCAGAGAGATATAATTGGGCTGGAGGGAAGAATTTTCACTGAAGTCATGAATTTGCTATATAAATACAAACAAGAAAGAAAGCTAATACAGTAAGGGAATATGGGATTAATTTTGAAATTGTCTGATTAGTGGATTGCTGCCCATCAATAATTGCCTTATATTTTCCCAAGGCCCTGTCTTTATTAGAGTCTGGCACCGCATCTGCCCACAGTCTGTCAATCAGCCCGCGCAGCTGGGAGGGTCTGCAGAGAGGCCACAATTGGAAGCCTGCTGGGGCGCCTTGTTAGACAAAGCAATATATCCCAGACGTGAAAGCACAGCCATCTCGGCTCGGCCGCGAACGCCGTTACACTCCATCCCCACCCCGGGCCGGCGCGAGGCCTCCCGGTGACGAGGTCGGATTTTTTTCAAAAGGAAAAGAAAAAGTTGCCATCGCCTCTTGACATGTATTCCACAGGCCTGGACCCCACTGGAGTTTGAGGTCATGAACACCTTCCCCCTCACAGTGGCTGAGTTGCCCAGTAATGTCATTAAGAAGAGCTTTGCAACAGCTGGAATTTCTAAAGCAACATCAGTGTCACCGGGGACAACTGAACATGCTTCATACATTTTAAAAATTAAGACAGATAATCAGGAGGGTTACGAGCAAGTGTGCAGATGGTGGGTCTCTAACTTAATTAATGCTTGAAATCTGGAACGTTCCTCTAGCGCCCAGAAACTTTCCTGTCTATCCTCGCCAGGCCTGACGCTCCCAGGTCCTTACAGGCTTGATAAGAGAGAGACGAGGAGGGTCGGTTGACGGAACCCGCCATAAACATCTTTTCAAACCACACACACACACACACAGAGTCGCAGCCCCGTTAATGATATGTTTATGTCACGTCCATTTCCAGAAATATTTATGTCTCCCTATCTTGCCAGCAATCAGTCAAAATATACAAAAATGGATTTGCAAGTAAAGATGCTTCTTTTGGAATCAAAATATGATAATAGAACAAAGATGGCTCAGAGCATGCTCCTTTTTGTTTTGTTTTCTTGTTATCTACAGTTTTCCTTTCCTGTTTGGTAAACTGAGCATTTGTTTTAATTTGGGACTTTGTTCTTGTGAGGTAGGAAATAAGATGAACCAGAGCCAAGGCCCCTAGGGCACCAGGATGGGCGCATAAACTATTGAAAAACTGTCTTCTCTCAGGGTCCAGGTCCCTGCTCTGCCCCGTGGCCCAGAATAGTCTCGGCGCCGTCCTCCGTTCTGCACTGTGGACATCTGCGTCTGCCCCTCAGTGGCAGCCCACTAGGCACAGGGTCCGAGGTCTAAAGGACAGAGCTCGACACCACCCAGTCTTGAGTGATAGGCTCATCTCTCTGCTAACCATGGAAACTTTAGAACGCCATCAGCCCCCCCCACGTTTCCATTTGGGTCCCAGGCCTGGAGATGGGCACACCTCCCTCCCTCTCTATTGTGTCTTCCACCTTAGAAGGCCAACAAGAGCAGGAGTCACGCAGCACTTGGAGTGCCCAAGTCAGTCCAGACGGATGCTTCAGAGCCTGGGCATACCCGGCTGTGGCCTGGCCCACAAGCGGTCCTGGGGCCACTCTGGAAATGTCCAAACCGAGATACAGAATGTGAGTGGAAGCACTTTTTAAGCTGTAGTCTAGAGCATTCTGCCAAGTAAGGGGTATTTTACTGTTAATACTACTAGCAATTCTTTTAACAAGCATTCGTGACAGTGGTGTGGAGGCAGCCGCCCTGCTCTGTGTGCTTTGCTCCGGAGGAGCCACCAGCTTAGGCTGCAAGGACATGGTGCTCCACTCACACCAGTGAGCTTCCAGGGCCTGGACACGGCCCGGGACAGCAGAGTGCCCGCTCACACGTCTGTGTCTCTTTCCCAGTCTGCTGCCCCTTCAAGGACCCTCACACATCAAACTTCTTCTCACTGCAACTTGAAGGACATCACAAATTCTCTTCCCTGTGAGTGACAACTCTCAGCAGAACAAAGCAGTGGCAAAGTCCTGCCCTCCATAACCTCAACTGGCTTTGAGGAGCACCACACGGTGTCCTTTCTACTCCCCAAAAGCACCCGCCCTTCCTCAAAGACTGGTCTCACCCCCTCCCAAGAAGGGCTCAGTCTTCCAGTTGTCTGCCCTCTTCCCTTGCTCGCCATGCTTCCCTTCTGCCCCAGTTAGAAAGCAATGCTCCCTGTCCCCTAGGTGGCCTGTCCCGTATCCCCCAAACACACAGCATGATGGATTAAATTTAAAAGTTGCAACATTCCCATACCCGCTTTCTGAAATGATCAGCTGTGTCTCAGACACCAAACGGAAAGAGAGTACTTCAAACCCTGGCTGGTGTAGCTCAGTGGATTGAGCGCGGGCCTGCGAACCAGATGATTGTGGTTCGATTCCCAGTCAGGGCACATGCCTGGGTTGCAGGCCAGTTCCCAGCAGGGGATGCATGAGAAGCAACCATACATTGATATTTCTCTCCCTCTCTCCTTCCCTTCCCCTCTAAAGATAAATGAATTAAAAAAAATTAAAAAAAAAAAGAGAGAGTACTTCAAGAGGGGCTGAAGGCATCACTTTGCTATTCCTGGGTCCAGAGGTGGGCTGCCTGCTTGTGAAGGGGGCTGAGACAGCTGCATACCACCTGGAACCCTGCGCAGGAGAGGAGGCAGCCACCAGGACCAAGACCAGATCCGTGAGATCCCCGAGGTCGCTGTGGGACAGAGGCCTCAGATTCCAGTGTACAATTGATTCTGGACTGGGAGGCCCAGGAAACCAGGTGGAGACTTCCACGAAACCGTCAGACCAGAGCGGCTCAGCTCTGGGATAGCTTTTCCTCCTCCAAGCGTTGGCTCAGTCCCTGGACCTCTTCTCTTCTCCATCGACACTCACCCCTGAGTAATTCCATCCAATCCCAAAGCCCTAATATTATCAATGTGCCGATGGTGCCCGTACGTGCACCTCAGCCTCTGCCTGAGCTCCAGGTACTAAGACGTGTGATGAGTATCCCAAAGTTCACACGCACACCTCTTGATTACTGTACCAATCAGCCCTGTCCACGCCCCCACCCCATCTCAGTAATAGCAGGACTATTCACATTTGCTCAGGCCCAAAACCTAGGAGTCATTTCTGAGTCCTCTTTCCCTCACACCCCACGTGCCATCACACAGCAAGTTCTGTCGGCTCTAGTCAAGAGATATCCTGAATCCGATGACGTCTTACCCACTCCACCACAATGATGTGGTCAAAGCCGGCCGACATCTCTTGCCGGAACCACTGCCGCCATCTCGTCAGTCTTGGCTCGCATCTGGCTGTGATGTTCTAAAATCATAAATCAAAACTATGTCCCTCCACTACTCAAAACCCTCTCCTGGCTTTCCCTTATGCTTAAAAGAGATCCAAAATCCCTACCATGGACTGTGACCCCCTACCTGGTGTGATCTCTCTCTCTACCAAGCTCTCCTGGGGCTCCAGCCACATGGGGCTTCTTGCTCTCCCTTGAACCCATCGTCCTGTCTCCTCCAGGTCCTGGCGTGCTTCTCCGGGGTCTTCGTGTGGTCCCTGCCTCGTTTCACTGCAGCCTCCACCCAAATGCCGTCTGCCAAAGGACATTTCTCCTGTCTACGATGCCTTCACCCACATCCTCGTCCCTCTTTCCCCTCTTCCCCGCTTCATCCAGCTTCACGTCTTCATGGTAACTGTCCGAAACAATGTATCTTGCTGTTGTTTACAAGACACATTATATCATGGATATAAGATCCAGGAGGGGAAGGATTTTGTCTGTTGCTCACTGTTAAGTCCCCAGTGCCTGACCTCCACTTGGCACATTAAAACCACTCAATAAATATTTGTTAAGTGAGTAAATTAGTGAATGGATAAATAAATGATAAACTAGTACAACATTATCCTCCTTCTCATGTATACAGTAACTGCCATGGAATTAATTTTTAAAACTGTGTTTCTTCGGGAGGAAAACAACAGTCCCCAAAAGAGAGAAAATGCTGGGGTTGGCGATAGGACAGCCCAGGTCATAAAGAGAAGCTCTAGCTCCCTTAGGAAAGTGAAACCCAGAACTCGAAAGGTTGGAAAAGGATGTGGGGGGGGGGGGGGGGGCAGCTGGGCCCTCCTCCCCACTGCGGGGCCCTGAATCGTGACTGCTGTCTTCCCAGCCCTGATTTCTCTAAACAAGGTTGAACCACAGGCCTGGGCAAACGGAAGGACAGGCTTGGTGTAGAGTGAGCGGGGGCGCGGGAGTTGCGTGCGAGAGGGCGGCAGAAAGGACATAAGAAAGCATCCCAATGGGACAGCCCACTGAGGGCCAGCCTCGCTAATGTGACAGGAAGAGCCACTTTGGAAAAGACAACATACGGTCTGGGGTGTAGAAGGACGTATGAGAGACGGAGATGGGACTGTGCTTGTACGTTCACCCCATCAGCCACTCCAGGCTTCCTCGCCACTCATGCAAGAGAGAACGTGTGATTCCAGTTTTTACACTGTGACTGGGGGTGGGCCTAGGAACCAGGGCTGTGCGACTGGAAAGCACGTGCTCTTGAACTGCCGGTGTCCCCACTCCACCATTATCTAATGAACCAAGGTCCCCTTCTCCAGCGGGGGCCTCAAGAGCACCACCGAGTCCACTCACATTGCGTGATCTTTGAAAGCCTGCAAACATGTGCGGAGGCTTGTTTTAAAACAAATGGTATCACCTTGATCCCCCGGCAATTCTCACGCCGGAATGGGGGTGGGGACGCACAGGGGAGGAAAAGCTCTGGAGCAGAGCTACTCCCTAACGATAAGGCCCCAGCCTTGCTGGAAACATGACTGATGATGTGGTAAGAGGGCGCCCGTACAACACTGAATGCAAACCAGGAATTCCAAGGTAACTGATTGCAAATAAAGGGCTGGGGAACTGACTGCGTATTAAGAACACAGTTTCCATTTACTCACTTGGAAGAGAACAATCTGTAGCATAAAAGGAAACTCAGATTTGGCAGGGCTCGCGGGGAGCCGGTGAGGAGGCCTGAGCGGAGAGAATTCTTACAAGAGATCCTAACTTAATCAATCACTTGCTTCAGGAGGTAAAAAGCCTCCTTCAGAAATAGATCAAAAGAGCTATATCAGGCCAGGCGTGCACACACCGTATCAATCTCTGGCCCGAGCGTGCGAGGCTCCAGGCCTCACCTCAGAAGCGTGCCCAGAGCAGCCTGGTTTTATTTGTAAATGCACAGGAACGGCCTGAAACACAACCCCACGGCAAGGCTGTTGGGGCAGGGGCCATGTGGAGTAGGAGTCCAGGACCAAATGGAAATTCTCTCGGATTGATTTTCCTGCCGATATCATTCCTGTGGAACATACACTAAATCCATCCTCAAACTGACAAAGTAGAGGAGGCCCATCTCAACGATGCAAAAGGGCCCGAGGCGAGAGCGAAGGCCAGAGCAGGCCTGCGCAGAGGACAGAGCCGCGGGCTCTGTGACCCGCACCTGCTGGACCGGGAGCTGGACTCCCTGTGACCGAGGCCACGCCCGGTGCCCATCTCAGCGTCCCAGATGGGGCGCAGAGGCCAGGCTTTGCTCAACTGTCTGCACACATAAGTAACCAAGTAGATACCTTCTATTTTTTATTTACAGAAAAGGGATTAACTATGCACTTTGTTGTCCATGTTGCTTTTCTCACTTTATATCTTTTCCCACTTTATCCGACACCTTGTAGATATCCCCATATTAACTTCGTTCCCAGGAAAGAGTGAAGCCCGAATGCCCTAAAGCCACACAGCACGTACGCATGAACTTCCCTCCTGTGCATCCAGGATGGCACCGGTCACGGCAGTCTTTAGGAGACCTGAGAGAGTAGTCACTCGGACTGCAGGTTTCTGGAGTTTGGATGAGGGTCCTGGTTCAGCAAGGCTGACAGAGTGTCACGTGGACATCTGGGGCATCCCCGCCCCTTTCGCCCCGTCATAAGCAATGTTACAATGAATATCCTTGGGACGTGACTCAGCGAAATTTTCTGAGTAGATCTGTATGGTAAATTCCTAGCACTGGAAATGCTCTGTAACTAGATTTTAAGCTCCTTCGGAATAGTAACACGGGTTATTATCTTTCTTGCTCCTTTGCCTAGCACGGTCCCAAAATCCTGTATATAGTAGGAACTCAGTAAATACTTGTTGAAATGAAATAACAAAAAAGATTCCATCCCTATCCCAAAATGATACAGCAGTAAGCACGGAAGACTTCAGTACAAAATGGTTAGAACAAGGCGGTCAGTGAAACAGTACAGACCTGGTAAGACTGCTACAGGACTTCCAAATGGGAGGAATAGAACCTTGGACTTTCGCTCCTTTTCCTACACCTGAATTTTGTGCAGCGTCGCTAAGCCCACATCTTGCTCTAAGGGGCCAGCTGTGGCTAGGTCAGCTCTGCCTTCTTACTGCTAGGGAGAATAAACAGGAGGAAGGGCACCCCGCTCAGAATACACTCCTTTCACTGTGATTTTGGGGAGCTACCTAGAACACCATTTCCTAGGTGGGCCTGACTTTGGAACACAATTTTCTAATAATCTGACTGGTTCAATATATTTTTCAAAGATAAAAAAACGCTGTGATTTGAAATGTTATATTTTCCTCTCTGAAATAGTTTGGATCAGAGCTACAAAGGATACACCTCCCTAATAAACAGAGGTTTGCAATGCATATGGCACCAGGGACATGAGGATCCAAGGCGGCTCCGTGGAATTTGGGACGACTGCTTTCTTGGTGGGGGAGGGGGGACAAATTTGGACTTTGAAGCCAGCTGGCCTTTCAGTAGCATGATGTCACCAATATCTCATCAGCATGCCAGCAAGACTGGTGAGGATTTGCAGTCACCTTTTTAGGGACAGGAAACTGAGGCGCAGGAGTTGAGTAAGTGGAGGAGTTGAGGGGCTGACGGCCTAATTCCTGCAAGGCAGAGCTGGGCTTGGTGCTGGGGGGTATTCTCTTGCCTTTGCTCCCAAGGAGCTGATTTGTGGTGAAGCTGAAGCTTCAGGCCCACACTCAAACCTCTCCTTGGAGTCCCCCGGAGGGGCCCTAACATTGTGTTTATATGGTCATGTATTTTTGTAAAACCTGCAGAAGTAAGCTATTGAACTATAGTTAAAAGCAGCCGTCTCTTTTCCTCTGTAACTAGCTCAATTACCTAGTGCTGGGTGGCCTCTGAGAGCATAGGGTGGGCCGTGAGGAGGTGCAGTTGGGGTGTGTTTCGTTTGGGTTTGGTCAGACAGGTTTATGAGTCACAGTCACTTCTATGTCGAGTGATTGCTGGCTGTCCTTGTTCAAAACCAAACCAAACCAACTAAACCTTTAATTTCACGAAAACAATACATGCACATGGTAACAAATCAAATAGTGTTTAGAGAAAAGTTAGATAATATTACAGGATTTGTAACAAAAGAAAGTGCCCGCCACCCAGATAACTACTTTCAATTATTTTGGTAATTCCTTTGGGCATTTATCTCTATATTTTCAAACAATATTCTAATACTTCAATAGTTTAAGTAAAAAATCTTGTGGACATATAAACTCCCCTTATGTGAATTACTTTAAAGTGATTTGTTTTTGTATAAGTAAATATCTAAATTTGGTTTTATATATTATAAATAGTAAGTATGATGTTAAAGTAAATATTATAGGCCAATATTTTATAATATCCTTTTCATTTATCTATGTTACACACTATGTACTAATTCCTTATGTTACTAGACAACGCTATAGCTCTCTTAAACGCACCTAATTCTCTCCCATTTTAATTTTTGGTTAAATCAATAGTCTACATTTTATATGACAAGGAGAATATTTTTGCAGATATTAAGTTAATATATTTTCTCCCTCAAATAATTACACCCAACAGAAAGGCCAGTATATGTTCAACAAAAAAACACACGTTCAACAGAAAGTAAAAGAATGTTCACAGCAGAATTACTCTTGGGAGCCTTCTGAAACCCATCCACACGCCCATCAGCCGGAGAGTGGATAAGCAAATCGTGACACACTCATGTGACAGAGTGCTTTGTGTCTGTAACAGTGAATGAACTCTTGTTCCATGCAACGACATGAACTTCAACAATGTAATATTGAGCAAGAGAAACCAGACATATTCTAGTATATTAATCCAATTACATAACATACAAGAGACAAAGTTAATATATTCAATTAGAAATTAGGATAGTGGGTGCCCCTGAGTGACTGTAAGGCAGCAGGAGGGGCCTCTGAGTGCTGATAATGTCCTATTTCTTGATATGGGTCCTTTCAATATGGGTATATTCATGTTTACTTTGTAAAATTCAACAGTTTATACTCTTAAAATTTTGTATTATTCTATAAGTATGTTTTACTTTCATTAAAAAGTTTATTTTAAAAAATGGCATTATAGAAAAGATATTTATACCTCTATTATTAAATAATATATTTTCATCTCCTAGCTTGTAAAGATTTTGTTATACTTAAACTAACATCTGTGTCTTTATCCCTTTTCCTCTTAACTTTTGTTATTTACTTTTCATAATATATTGGTTTAGAATATGTACATTCTTTTCTATAATCAAAAACCCCACATTTGTTTTAGTTTTCTTTCTACTGTTAAACAGATTAAATGTTAGCATCACATTATTTTGCTATAGTTACCCTGTCTTCTCTTCAGTAACTAAAGTGCACATTGTTATTCATCAAAAAAGGCAATGAAACAATATGTCCTCCACCATGTTCTTGTATGTATAAAACCACCTGTTGGTTGCTATAAGGTAGTATTAGGGTGATAGTTTGGCTGGGAATAAAATTCTTCAGTCATACTTTCTTTTCTCAGGAAGTATGTTCTATTTTAGTCACTGAGGCTTGTTTGATTTCACTCCTATTAGATACTCATTTTATTTTGTTTTGTTTTGCTTGCTTTCTCCCAAAATTCTCTGAGGGTGAGGAATTTTGCAATTTAGCTCTCAATTGACCATTCTGGCTCAGTTTTACCTGGCTGTACCATTTCCATATACAGATTCATGCTTTTCTTGTAGTTCAAGAAAACATTTTAAAGTATATCTTTAAATATTTCTTCTTTCCATTATTTCTGTTGCCATGAGTGAAGGTCCTACATTCAACTCCTTGGCTTGTCTACCATAACTATTATTTCCCCACTAAGCCTCTACTCAGTCATTTATTTTCATTTCATTTTTCTATCTTTTCTCATTCCTATCCTTTGTGTTAGTCTTAAATAAAACTATATACACTGGGGCAAAGACTTTCCAAAGGATGTGCCCCTATATAGTTTTAAGAGCATCAACTTCCATATTCTCAATTTCCATATGTACTCTTTCCAAAAATTGATTTGCCAGAAAATATACCTGAGATGGAAGTGTTTTGGTTTCCCTTTCCTTTCACAATCCCTTTCTTTCCCTTTCACAATCATCCCTTTCACAATCACTCAACATCACTGGTGTAGCTGAAACCTCCTTTAATCAAGACACCATGAGTCCCCAGTAGAGCTTCAGGTCTTGTCTTTTCTGGAATACGTTTACATTAAGCTTGAAGCACGGTTACAGAACCTGAGTGTTTCGCCTGTGCTGGCATGTTCTGAATTTAATGAGCAGCAATAGAGATGACAAATTTTATCATTAATTTTATCCCTTCCTATCCATAACTATTGTCAAGAATGCATTGCCCCAAAGGGGGAGTCTTGTGAGAGCACGCAAGTGACAAATTCATGACAAGCTCTGGCTCTTATCTACCTTGTCTACACATCCGTTAATCTAAGAATTTTAGTATTAGTGTGTTTTAAAATAATATATTAGTCTGTCACAAATCCCTCTTGCTGAATTCCCACTGTTCTTGGTGATGAAGTTTAGAGAATACTCTCATTCAAGGCATGTGCCATGCGTTGGCCCATCTGTCTACATCAGCAATTTTTAACCGGTGTTCCACAGGAATTTTTAAAACATGCAGTACGTGACTCTTTAGTCAGGAGCACTGACCTCTTTTTCCTTAGGTTGTCAAGTGAAAAAATGACGACAGCCTACACAACAATAGCCATCCAGTGTGAATGCCCTGTGTTGAACCATAAATGTATAGGTCATATAACAGAGTTGCATCCTACTGGTCAGGTTGCATAATAAGGTTGTCTGATCAGTTAACTCTTGGTACCAGAAATCCTTATATATAAGTATAGGCACCTAATTTTTTAAAAAGTCACTTTGGAGCAAAAAGGGTAAGCAGTTACTATTATTATTATTTTTTGTAAGTCAATCAAAATTATAGCTACTTTTTTGTCTGACCAGCCAAAAATATATTTTGGGGGGTGCTGCAGAATTTTAGTAATTAGTTTATGTGTGCCATGAGATGAAAATCACTGGCCTGCATGACTTGGAGAAGGAAGTGAAAAGTCCCACAGTCACGTCCAGTGCTTCCAGCAGATTAGTGGTACATCTAGACATGGAACATACATCAAAACTGGGGTTTTACATTCCTGTGAACATTTATTCAGATTGGTGGGGGAAACATTTTCTTGAACTCTTACCAAATGATTATGAGGTGCTATAAGTTGGTATTTTTATTTATGTTTATGTCTATTTACTGATCAATTATTCTTTTTCACTATGCAGTTTTTAGATTTATGTTATTTATGCATATTTATGTGTATATGTTTATATTACTGTTATGTTTTAACAAAATTACATTACAGGTCTTATTTAAATAACCATCAAGCCATGGAAAGACATGCGGGAAATTTAAGGGCATATTGCTCAGTGAAAGAAGCCACTCTGTAAAGGCTGCAGACTGTATGAGTCCTACTCTGTCACATTCGGGAACGGTAAAACTATGGGGACAGTGAAAGGTCGGTGGTTGCCAGGGATTCGTGGGCAGGGAGAGGTGCATTGGCAAAGCACAGAGGATTTGGGGGTGAGGCCAACTACTCTGTATGATACTACAGTGGTGGATGTATGTCGTTACATATTTGTCCAAACCTAAAGAATGTACAGCACCATGAACTATGGACTTCGGGTGACAGTGATGTGTCACTGTAGGCTCTTCAGGTGTGACAAATGTGGCACTCTGGTGGGGGATGCTGATAATGGGGGAGGCTGTGCCTGTGGGGGCAGGAAGTGTATGGAAAATCTCTGTACCTTATGCTCTATTTTGTCGCGAACCTAAAACTGCTCTAACAAATAAAGTCTATTAAGAAGATAGAACATTTACCTCTGCACAGGTGTGCAGGATAAAATGTTCCCAAAACATAACCCAGAACACAATATCCTGAACTTTACAAAACCAACGTATTCAATTAGGGATAATTCCTGCCCCTTAGACTTCAATGTGCCTCCCTAATAATATCAAGCATATGATTATAAACATGCTCCTTTTCAATTATTAAATTGCTAACTTATCTCTATGTAACAAGTATCAACTCTTCAACCCTGTCCACCTGTCCCGCCTGTCCTAGGAAACTGAAATTCAGCATGATTATATTTCGTTCACAAAGGATATACAATTTCCACTTTTTGTTGTTCTTTTGCAAATCTCAGTGTAACTAACTTAAGCTGCAAAAATGAGATTTCTCTAAAAACAATAATTAACAGCAAGGTGTTAAATCTTAGAAAGGTCTTTTTTTGGTAAATTTATCAGAAATTGAGAAAGTGAATGGCTTTAGAGACTAGAAAACTATTTATGTTTTCAAATTGGATAGTTTCTAATTCCTAGGTTTCAACAAAATAGAGGGAAAATGTAATCAAGTTGGCGGTGCCAAATCATTACAAACAATGTTTGATGCTCACTGCATGATTTGTGCACACAGCTTGAAAGGACTGCTATACCCGGAGTGACATTTGAAAAAAAATAAAACTCCTTTTACCTCCATGTAGTGATTCACACCTATAAAAACTAAAAGGAGGAATAAAGTTAACACTAAGCTTTGTTTTCATTCTGAAAATAAACCATTAAGTGATAATTTCCTAATACGTTTTTGAATGTCATCACTATTTAATATAATATTTATTTTAATTATATACTTCTAATAATGGCAATAACTCCATCCGAGTAAAATATTAATATTTATAAGCTTTATGAACATAAGAAAGGAAAACTAATTAAATTTTAATTTGAATGTTCCTTTTCAAAGAGCTGTGATGGGGCGATCGAAACTGTTTAAGCACAGTGACGTTGCACCGCGAGCTGGAAGAAGCGGAGAGAAAAGAGCGGCTCAGGGAAAACAGAAATGATGTCTAACACTGGCCTGTTGAGAAGAGCTTGTTCACGTATTTGGTGCACACTGAAGCACTGTGATACTCAGATACGAGTGGAAAATTTAAAAGAGGTATGCAAACTAAGTTTAATGTGACCCTTGGGGCGTAGTTTGCTGAACCCTGGCCTAGGATTAAGAAAGTGATGGAGAAAATGTGAATAATGCAGATGAAACTTTAAAAAACGTCATGTCTGTGGCCACTGCAATGTGAAAAGCAAAAACAGACCAAAACCCTATTCTTCCAGTATTCCGAAGCCATTGTCCCATTCAGCAAAGATCTCCATCACACCTGGCATTGACAATGAGTAAAGCAGTGAGTTCCAACACCTCTTCACTGTTGCAGTTTTATTTGACTTGTTGATGTAAACAAAAACATCAGTTGGGCATTTGTGTTAGAACTGCCCTTGGAGAGCTGACCTTGAAACATTTATCAGAAGCACACATCGCTGGACTAAAACATGCGATTCCTTGTTTAGTCCATCCGTCTCCTTTGGTTTCTCACAGCCCAATTCGGCCTTGGGGACCTCCTACCACCGGCCCATGCATTTCCCTCTGCCGTCTGTGCAGAGGGCGAGTGAGGCCTTCCACTGCAGGGCTTGTGGCTCCGCTCAGGTAAACACGGTGCCGGGCTGACGTCTGCAGGTCGCGAAGCCTCTGCTTCTCTCTGCATGCTCTCCTGCCAGAGCTCCACGACTTTTGGTTTTGTTTTTGTTTCATCTGGGTGGAATAGTCCTTGTCTTTTAGCCAAAGCTCTCATATCTAGAGTAAGTATGGGTGTGCTAGGGTTCACATCTATCCACTTACTATTTGTTTGCTGCTCGTCCCGCCTGCTCTATGCTTCTTTCACTCTTCTTTCTTGCATTTTAGAAGAAAATTAACCAAATACTTTGTATGACTCCATTTCCCTTTTGATGAGCCTGTTAATTATACATTATTTCACTCTTCTTTTCATGGTTACCCTCGAGATTACAACAATCATTATAATTTGCTAGAATCTATCATAAATTTGTATTTTCACCAATGCAAGGTTTATAGGACACTTGAATTTCCTTTACTCTGTTCCTGCCTTTTGTGTTATTACTGTTACAAATTTTATTTCTGCAAATTTTAAACACCTCCAGACAATATAAGTGTTTTATATTGTCAATATATATTCACATATTTTTATGATCTCAGTACCAGAGTAATGCTGGACTCATAGAAGTAGTCCCTTCTTCAGTATTCTGAAAGTATTTATGTAGAATTGGTATGACTTCTTTATTAAATGTTTGCTTAAATTCCCCAGTGAAGCCATCTGGGCCCGAAGTTTTCTTTGCAAGAATGTTTTAAACTATAAATTCAATCTCTTCAATAGATTAGCATAATTCAAATCATCTTTTTCTTTAGCTTTGGCGGTTTATGCTTTTAAAGGAATTTGTCTATTTCATCTAAGTTGTTGAATTGATTACGGTATAAAGTTGTTCTTTTATTCTCTTTTAATATGAGCAGGCTCTGCTGTTACCTGTCTCATTCCTGATAATGGTAACTTATCTTTTGGTTTTTCTTTTTCTGATCATTTTGGGTACAAGTTCACCCTTCCCCCCCTGCTCAAAGGGTCAGTTCTTGGTTTCATTGACTTTTCCTCTTTTTCTATTTTCCATTTCTTTGATTTTTGCTCTTGTGTATTCTTTGCTTTATTCTGTTTACTCTGGGTTTCATTTGCTCTTCTTTTTTAGTTCCTTAAGGTGGAAGCTGCAATCATTGATAGGACTGAGGTGAAAGAACCCCAAAGAGAAGGGTGGCACATTTTGTAAACATTTTGTTCAATGAGTTTACTGATCTTAAATGACCTTGGAATAGAGGTAAAGCACCAAAGCAGAGAGTAGCAGATAATAACCCGGGAAGCCAAGCGGGTCTTTCGGGAATCTCTCAGGCTGGGAGACAGAAATCAGACTTCGGCACCTACCACCGGGGAGGAGCCCTTGCGTACATCGCAGGCAGTGAAGACTGTGGAACGGTAACACCGAAGGCACATGGCTAAGATGGAACTAGAACAGTACGCAAAAAAGACCCACACCCAACTTCAAATGAGCTCATCCAAGATTGTATTAAAGTGAGCTGTCTCTACTCTCACTCCTGCCAAGAGGCAGGTCAGTCTTCTCTGGGAGAAAACATTAGCCAGAGCCTCAATTTTTATCTACAAATTTCATCTATAATGTCTAGCATTCAATCAAAGAATTACAAAACATGCTGAGAGATAGGCCCAACTGGCTAAAAACAAAGAACAAAACAGACTTTTGCACAGACTCACAGATGAAACAGATACTGGCGTTATCAGGCATGACGTTAAAATAAATGTTTCTATCTTTTTTAGGTAGGCCTGTATTGCTATGAACTTCCCTCTCAGGACTGCCTTTGCTGTGTCCCATAAATTTTGGGTTGTCGTAAGTTCCTTTTCATTTGTTTCCAGAAACTTTTTTGATTTCTTCCTTGATTTCATTCTTGACCCATTCATTGTTTAATAGCATGCTATTCAGTCTCCATGATTTTGAGTGTTTTGGGTTTTTTTCCTTGGGGTTGGTTTCTAATTTCAGACCCTTGTGGTCAGAGAAAATGCTTGGTATGATTTCAATTTTCTTGTATTTGTTGAGGCTTGTTTTGTGTCCTATTGGCATGACGTTAAAATAAGAAAATATAGGGCAATAGGGCAATATAGGGCAAAATGGAGATTCTCACTAGAGAACTAGAATCAATAGTGATGAAAAAATAGAATCAAATGTAAATTCTCAAACTAACAAACATGAATTGCTGAAATTAAAAATTCAACAGAACTGGCTGATGTGGCTCAGTGGACTGAGCGCCAGCCTGCCAACCGAAGGGTCTCTAGTTTGATTCCCAGTCAGGGACGTGCCTGGGCTGCAAGCCAGGTCCCCAGTAGGGGGCGTGTGAGAGGCAACCACATACTGATGTTTCTCTCCCTCTTTTTCTCCCTCCCTTCCCCTCTCTAAAAGTAAATAAAATCTTTAAAAAAATAAATAAAAATTAAACACTGAATAAACACAAAAGAAAAAAGGATTATTAACTAAAAGATGGGCCAATGGGAGCTATTCAGAGTGAAGCTGAGAGGAAAAAGGATTGCTCCATGGATGTGTACAAATATTAAAACTGATTAGATTGTCCCCAAATATGTGCAATTTACTACATGTCAATTATTGCTCAACAAAGGCATATCACCTACAATGGAACAAGCATCAAAGTGGTATCAGATTTCTTTTCAGTAAAATCATTTTCTAGAATATAATAGAGCCATGCTTACAAAGTTCTCAGAAAAAAAAATTACTTTTTTTCTTACCCATCCCCCTTTTCCCCCATTATCCCCTCCCACCTCCCCTCTGGTTACTGTCAGTTTGTTCTTAATTTCAATGTCTCTGGTTATATAGAAAAAAAGTACTTTCTGGAATTCTATGCCCAGCTAAACTAGTAATCAAGTAAAAGAACAGATCAACATTTTCAAACATGTGCCTCTCAAAGTATTTATATCTCATATATATTTTCTTTAAAAAATCTTAAGAATGTATTCTAGCTAAACGACAACAACAAAAAGCACAAGAAAGAAAACTGAAGCTTCAAGACAGTGGCACCTACCTGCCCGTGAGAGCTTTGAAAAGAAAGCCCAAGGGGACAGACAAGCAGTGGGCCTGGAAAGCAACAGCCCCGTCTGGACCTCCGAAAGGCTACCTTCAGGGTGACAGGAGATTTTACCAAAAGGCAGCCTGGTGAAGAAGATTGACTTTTTAATGTTATGGTGAATGCAATATTGTACATAACGTTATGTATATAACACATAGATTGAAAAAAGAAAAGTAACTGAAAGCCTGGAGGGGGCGCCATTCTCAGGGTATAAGAGAATGTACTTGGCATGACACGTGAAACATTCTCTGTCAAGAGTTAGTGACATTGGATTGTGTGTCCTTCTCTGAGGTTCCAATAACACCATTTTATTCCACAGTTCATTATACTTACATGGTCTATAATAATTTAGCCAACCACTACGTTTCCAATTTTTAGAGTCAGCTTACAGACAAAAAAAAACCAAGCACAGACACTTAATTAAAGTTACAGAGAATATAATGCCTTGAATCTCAGCATTGTAAAAATAACGGAATACTAGCAGATGTTGCTGGACAAAGTAGAGAAAAAAAGGGAGAAGAAAGTGGAGATGTATTTTTTCCTCACTGTACATAATGGTGAATATAATTATATATAGTCTAAAGTTGATGGACAAGAAAGATTTAAATATATTAAAGTGAAAAATAACCAACAGAAGAACTAAGTTAATAACAAAACTATCAGTCTCTCATTTTTAGATGAGGAATAAACAATTCTCTGACCCTCTTATGGACTGAGGGTTCACGTCCCCCCTAAATTCATATGGTGAAACTGTACCCACCTTAAACGTGATATTAGGAGGTGGGGCCTTTGGGAGGTAATTGGGATTAGATGAGGTCATGAGGGTGGGGCCTCACGAATGGGATTAGTGCCCTTATTAAGAGTCCGGTGAGAGCTTGCTTCCTCCCTCTGCTCTGCCCTGCCTGAAGACACAGCGAGAAGCTGGCTGTCTGCAACCCAGCGCGAGCTCTCTCCAGAACCCAGCCATAGCGGCACCCTGCTCTCAGCCTTCCAGCCTCCAGAACTGTGAGAATAAATTTCTGTTGTTCGTAAGTCTCTTGCCCATGCTATTTTGTTAAACAGCTGGAGCTATGACAGACTCTATCTGGTCTCTAAAATCAATCAGAAACAATAAGAATAAAAATGGAATAAAACTCCATCTAGAAGGAGATCAGTCAATGCTTGTGATCTGAACTTTAATATTTATAAAGAAGGGAAAGGAGGCCAAGAGATGATGCCCGTGGCTGTGGGTCAAGCAGAGTCAACAAGACACAGCTTTCCACATTAGTAACACCCTGAGGATCAAAAGCAACAATTTCTTGTTTGAAAAAGGCTGAGGTCTGCAAACTGACTCAAGAATTCTCCATGACAACCTTTGCAACTACAGACTCAACATTCCTGTAGGAAAAAATTTTGAGACTAGAGAAACTTAATGGATACCACTGAAGCTACCAATTCTAGTCAATTAAGATTTTGTAAAGTCTTACTCCAGCTGCACACACTGTACTGCACTAGACCTTATGGACGAGAGCTCTATTGTTAGAGCTCATTAGCCCAGCAGTTATCCAAAGCCTCTGACAGCTTTCTCACGTTTTCTTTCCCCATATAGCTGATCCAGAAAGAACTTTGTATTACAAAATGAGAATAACCAAAATAGGAACCAGATATGGTTTCAAAACCCTATAAATATATTAAAATATTGAATTACGTACTTTAAGTGGGTAAATTATATGTGAATTATATTTCAATGAAGCTCAAAAAAAAAAAAAAAACACCTGGAGACAAAATCATTGCAGGAAATAAAAAGGCAAAACAGATTAAACAAATTCAGTATATGTTTAAAAAAATTACTGTGGAATAGTGGAAAACTGACCAAACGACTCCTTAAAGATTCAAACAACTTAGTGAAAAACTGGCCTCCATGAATCAAGAGTTCAAATCCCAGACAAAAGGACTGAAGGAAGGAATGATAAAGCAACAGAGGACGAGGTAAGTTGACCTGAGTGTGCCCAGGAAAGATGTAGAAGAAAAAAGTAATGACATATAGAAAGGGAAGCTGCAGAAACAAGAAGATATTGTTGAAAACAAGGTAAAGAAATGGAAAAATGAAACAAAAGAAAAATCAGTAGAGAAAAGGAATTTTAAAGGACTATAGAAAAAAATATACTTGGAAGGCAGATTAGATAGAGTTAATGCTCAAGTACGCATTCTGAAGACAGAGCAATCAAGCACACAAAAGATATCCAAAGTAAGATTCAGAAAACTCTTCTGAAATAAAATACTTGAGTCTATGGGTTTAAATAGCCATCCATTGTAAAGCAGGAAGAACGAAGACTAATCAGCACTGGAACATACCCTAACAAAATTAAGAAGTTTCTAAGATATGATCATTCGAACAGAAAATCAAATCACCTCAGAAGGAAGAGACAAAAATCAGGCCACTTCATACTTCTTTAAGGCAATATCCAATATGGCAAATATTCACTGTCTTCAAAATGCTTCGGCATACTACAAACCAAGAATTTTATTTCCATCCAAAGTACTGTTCATGCATAAAGACAGCAAACAGATGACTTCAAACATAAAATACTCAAAGAACATAGTTCCTAGGAATCTTTCTTGAAAAAATAGCCTACTAAAAATAGCTTCTATTAATTGAAAGACAAATGGAGAATGAAAAATTAAATGCCCAATTTAAGAAGTTAGAAAAAGAATACAATAATCTTAAGAACAAAAGAAAGGAGATACCATAAAGATAAAAACAATAGTTAAAGAATTAGAAAAGAAAAAATTATAGAATAAACATATCCTAGGGAATGGTATTATGAAAAAAATAAAAAGGCAAAAATTTGGCAAAGGTAGTCAAACAATATAAATAAAAATGGAATAAGTACATAAATATTAAAGATGAGAATGAAGAAATAAGCACAGACACTGAGGAAATTACACAAATAAAAAAGAATGCAATGCTCAGCTTTAGGCAAATATATGCAATAGATGATTAGCAAGGAAAACATAAATGATCAAAACTGACCCCCCAAAATGAAAAATATAGAAATAGATCAATTTTTAAAAATTTTTACAAATTTCAATTCTATCAAATCTTTAAGGAACATGTAACCCTAATACTATTCAAATAATTCAGAGTATTAAAAGTTTCCAAAATTGTTTTTATCAGTTCAGCATAACATTGACACAGTCCAGTTCCTAAGCATGTAAATAAAATATTAGCCAATACACTCTGGTAGCTCATTAATCAAACATGGATCGTGATCAAGCAAGACTTATACCAAGAATGCAAAGATGGCTCGATATGAATAAATCTATTATTATAATACAACGGAAACATATCAAAAGAGAAATACTACATGAACATTCCTGTGGGTTCTAGAAAGGCATCTATTAACACGGAATTATCCTTTTGATTTCTGGAAAAACTTACAAATAATACAGGAAAGATGAATAATTTCTTAACATGAAAAGTATACACAAATGATTTCAGACGGCAGAAATTATACAGTAAAATGCTGAGTCCCATTAAAAATCAGAAACCAAGCGAGAATGTATGTTGCTACCAGCATTGCTTGACTTTGTTTAGCTAATACTAGCCAATGTCAATGGAGAAGAAAAAGAAAAATATACAACATCAGAAAGGGAAGAAAACATTACTATTTGTAGAGGTGATGATATTATGGCAGAAAATCCAGGAAATCAACTTTAAAACTCCTTATTACCAAGAGTAGGATAAGATGGCGAAGAACAAAATTAAAACACAATCCCTAGGTCTCTGGTATATGAACAACAATCATGTAGAAAATATAACTGAAAATATTCAATTTACAAAACCCCCAAACATAATAGAATACCTAGAAGTACATTTAAGAAATGTGCACGATTCACATAAAGAAAACTGTGAAGTACTATGCAGGTGATTTAAAAAAAGACTTCAGTAAATAGTAGGACATTCTTAGATAGAGAGATGATACATAATGGTAATTTTCTCCAAATAAATATGTAAATCTAACTTCATCAAGAACAATACCAGCACCATTATTTTGAGAATAAAGCAAGAAAACAGTAACGAGGGAGAATTAGCTCTATCAGATACTGAAGACTACTATAAATATGATAGTAATTAAAGCCCTTCAGTATCAGCACATGAGCAGAAAGATCTGTGGAACAGAACAGATACCCCCAGAAATACACAAATATATACAGGCATTAGTTTCTGATAAAGTTGGCATTTCAGGTCAGTGGGGTAAAATGATATATTTAATAAACAGTATTAGGATAAGAGGATAGCCATCTGGGAAAATATGAAATTGGATTCTCTTTTTTAATTATACTAATTAAATTAAACTCTAGATAAAATATTTAAAAGAAAAAAACCATAAAGGTAACAGAAATGGTGTCTTTGACTTTATAAAAAATTTATATTTTTCATGACAACATATTCCAATCACACTATTTTACTTTCCAAATACTCATTTAGTTTCTTTCATCGGACCTACTTGATCATTTAAAAGTACCTTCTCCTTAGTCAAATGATTCACACGTCCAATTCCTTCTTTCATTTAAATATATTAAGCATATTCATTTTGTAATCTGAGTCTAATAATTCCAATATGGAAGAGCTTTGCGAGTCTCTGTTTTTCTCCTACTGTCTTACTCATAGTGGCTTGTTTCTTGATTTGGTTTCGTTTTGCTTGTTTGCTTTTAAATATTTGACTGTGATATCACATTTCTTGAACTTTTCTGAGAAAATTCTCCTTCAGAGAAGACTTGCATTCCCTTTAGCAGCTGCCAAGGGCGCACAGTCATTTTAAACATAATATTCTTGACTTGAGGATTTGGGAATCATGCCGTTAGTATGAAATTAGCAGTGCTAAGCAGCATTTTAAATTTTGATAGGGAGTATTTTTCTTCATTTTTAGTTTTTAAGTATTTTCTATCTTTCATTTAGATTTCTCCTTTGATTCATGGATTATTTACACGTATTTTTAAACTTGCAATCAATTACTGTTTTTTGCTACCCCTGATGACCTTGATGAGCATTTTGCAAGTGAACCTTTGCCATTACCGCCTTATTGCGGCCTCTGGCTTGGGCTGGAATAAACACTTCGCCCTATCAACAGCACCGACGCTGTCTCTACACTCAGGGCTGCACGCTCATTGTCCTTTGTTTTTTGTTTTTCAACAGTGTGTAGAGGCATGTCTAATCCACATCTTACAGATTTATTCCAGAGGAAAATTCACAGACAAAACCTCTTAGTGAGGGTACCAGTGATGAATGGAATCACCTGGCTTCACCTGAAACAATAGAGCCCATTGAGTCGGGCAGTCACACGCGCTTCCTCAGAGGACACAGAATTGATTTGTTTAATTTCTGAAAGGTCATCTGCCCTGGGAAAGGGAAGAGGAATTCTGCATTCTCTTCCACGGTCTGTAACCTCATCCCTGACAGCTGCAGGGACACGTGCATGGGGAAGAATCTCTCCTCCGCCCCCCTCTGCTGCATTCACACATAACTGTGTGATGGCCTGGGATGGGCTGCACTTGCTAAGCACTGTGCTCTCTCCTCAGAGGCTTGCCTTGCGAAAGCCTGTCCTTCCGAGCCCCCTCCAATCATCAGACAAGGCATTTTTCCCACGTAGGCTTCATCCTCGGATTAACCTCGGTTCATCGGGGAATCCTGATGAGTGTGCCTACCCATGGCCGACTCTGAGTCAGTGCCTGTCCACACTGGCTTAGCCATTCCCAGCACCAGCAGGCAAACGTCAAGCCAAAGCCAGGCTCTCATGACCTTGTACGCTGACTGCTGTAACTGCCTCATCTCCTTGATTTCCATCCCTCACACCACCCAATGCATTCACACAACTGCCAGAGCAGTAATCCTCGAATGTCACCGTGCATATTGAAATGCTGACCATCCCCTTCCCGCCACGAAAAAATCTTCAGTGGGTCTTATTTCCTTAGCAAATAAGGTACCGATGAAGAGACCAAAGAATGGTGAATAAAAAGGTTAAGATAACAAACTCTATAAATATATACTTGCTTTACTTTCTTTCATCAGCTTCTTTAATAGAGATAAAATTATATAAAGTATATAAAGTAATTGTACTTTATAAAGTAATTATATAAAGCAATTATACCAATACATTGTTAAGTTTGTATAGATATCACACAGTACTATAATTGGATCTATAACATAACAATAAGTACAAAAAAGGGAGAGGGAATAGGGTTCTATAGGAGTAATGTTTGTAAATCTCACTGGGAAAAGTTACTATAAATCTGAAGTAGGTTCTGGTTAAGATGTAGCTGGTAAACCTAGAGAAAGACGAAGAAAATAACTCCAGACAAAGATATCACAAGTAAAGAAAACTGCACTAACATCTTTTAGGACTATAGATGTCAAATCTCTTAACAAAATACTATCAAACCAAATCCAATAGCATATACAAAAAACCATGCACAGTATAAGCTTGCTAGGGCTGCTGTAATGAAGCATCAGCAGATGGCTTCATAAAAATGTATCATCTCACACATAGTTCCAGAGGCTAGAAGTGCGAGACCAGCGTACTGGCAGGGCTGGCTCCTTCCGACGGTGCTAGGAAAGAACCCATCGAAGGCCTCTCTCCTACCTTCTGGTAGCTCCTTGGTTTATGGCAGCATAGCTTCAATGTTCAGATAACGTTCTCCCTGTGTGACTGTGTATTCAAGTGTCTCCTTTTTACAAGGACATCACACACACTGGATGAGAGCCCACCTCAATTCAGTATGACCTCATTTTATAAGTACTTGTAAGTACTTGTAGAAGTACTTATATCTACAGTGACTCTATTTGCAAGGAAGATTCCATTCTGAAGTATTTGGGGTTAGAACTTCAACATATGAATTTTGGGGGCACACAACTCAACCCACGACATTCACCATGACCGAGGAGAATTTATTCCAGGAATGCAAGGTTGGTTTAACACCGGAAAGTTAGTTAATGTACTATACCATATTGATACAGGACAAAACCCAAATGATCATCAATATATGCAGAAAAGCAATATGGCAAAATTCAATACCCCTTTATGATTTTGAAAAACACTAAAAAAAAACTAGGAATAGAAGGAAACTTTCTCAACCTGATAAAGGAATTATACAAAAAACCCACAGGTAAATCATACTTAATGATGAAAGACTGAATAATTTCCCCTTAGGATCAGAAACAAGACAAGAATATTCACTCTCACCACTTCTATTCAACGTTGTACTGAAGATTCTAATAAATAATGATGCAAAAAAGTTAGATGAAAGGAATTTAGACTAAAAAGAAAGAAAATTATCTCCATTCGCAGATGGCATAACCTCATATATAAAGAATCCTAAGAAATCTCTAAAGAACCATTAAAGCTAATAAATGAGTTCAGTAAGCTTGCAGGATACAAGATCAATATAAAATTCAATTGTATTTCTACATAATTGTGGTGAACAGTAGGAAAATGAATACAAGAAAAACAATTCCATCTATAACTGCATCAAAAAGAATAAGCTGCAGTGAACATAGGGGTGCTTACGGTTCTTTTGAACTAGTGTTTTGGTTCCTTTGGATATATTCCCAGAGGTGGGATTGCTAGATCAAAAGACAAAGACATTTTTAATTTCTTTGAGGGATCTCCATATGCTTTCCACAGTGGCTGCACCAGTCTGCATTCCCGCCAACAGTGCATGAGGGTTCCCCTTTCTCCACATCCTCACCAGCACTTGTTGTTTGCTGATTTATTGATGACAGCCATTCTGACAGGTGTGGAGATGGTATCTCACTGTGGTTTTAATTTGTGTTCCTCTGATAATTAATAATGTTGAGCATCTTTTCATATGTCTATGGGCCATCTGTATGTCCTCTCTGGAGAAGTGCCTATTCAGGCCCTTTGCCCATTTTTTAATTGGGTTGTTTGTCTTTTTGGTGTTGAGTTTTGTAAGCACTTTATAAATTTTGGCTATTAACACCTTATCAGATGTATTGGCAAATATGTTCTCTCATTATGTGTGTTGTCTTTATATATGTTTTCCTTTGCTTGCAAAATCTTTTGTTTGATGAAGTCCCATTTGTTTACTTTTCTTTTGTTTCCCTTGCCTGGGAAGATATATATCCAATGACATATTGCTACAAGCAATGTCTGGGATTCTGCTGCCTGTGTTTTCATCTAGGATTTTTATGCTTTGGGGTCTAACATTTAAGTCTTTGATGCATTTTGAATTTATTCTTATGTGTAGTGTAACAGGGTAGTCCAGTTTCATTTTTCAACACATATCTGTCCAGTTTTCCCAACACCATGTATAAAAGAAACTATCTTTAGCCCATTGTATGTGTTTGCTTCCTCTGTCACATATTAATTCACTATGAAACTGTGGGTTTATTTCTGGGCTCTCCGTTCTGTTCCATGATCTGTATCTGTTTTTATGCCAGTACCATGCTGGTTTAATTACTATGGCCTTATAGTTCAGTTTGATATTAGGTAGTGTGATTCCTCCAATTTTGTTCTTTTTCCTCAGGATTACTGTTGCTATGTGGGTGGGGTCTTCTGTGGTTCCATGTACACTTTTGAAATATTTGTTCTGGTTCTGTGAAATACATCACTGGAATCTTGATAGGAATTGCATTGAATCTATAGATTGCTCTGGGTAGCATGGACATTTTAATGATGTTAATTGTTCCTGTCCATGGACACAGTATATGATTCCACTTATTTTTATCTTCTATTTCTTTCTTCAGTGTCTTGTAATTTTCCAAGTATAGGCCTTTTTCATCCTTCGTTATGTTTAGTCCTAGGTATTTTATTCTTTTTGAAGAAATTGTGAATGGGTTGTTTTCTTAATTTCCCTTTCTGTTAGTTCTTTATTGGCATATAAAAATGGAGCTGATTTCTGGATCTTAATTTTGCATCCTGCTACTTTGTTGAATTCATTTATCAGTTTTAGTGGTTTCTTGGTGGAATCTTTGGCGTTCTCTCTATATAGTATCATGTCATCTGCAAATAACGGCAGTTTCACTTTTTCCATTCCAAATTGGATGCCTTTGATTTCTTCTTCTTGTCTGATTGCTGTGGCTAGGACTTTCAGTACTCTGTTGAATAACAGAGGTGAAAGTGGACACCCCTGCCTTGTTCCCGATCTTAAGGGGAAAATGCTTGTAGTTAATTGTCCATTGAGTATGACGCTGGCAGTGGGTTTGTCATATATGGCCTTTATTATGTTTAGGTATGTTCCCTCTATTCCCACTTTGCTGAGAGTTTTTTGTCATAAATTGGTGCTGGATTTTATCAAATGCTTTTTCTGCATCTATTGATATGATCATGTGGTTATTATCCTTCACTTTGTTTATGTGGTGAATCACATTTATTGATTTGTGAATGTTGTACCAACCTTGCATTCCTAGAATAAATCCCACTTGATCATAATGTATGATCTTTTCGATGCATTGCTGTATTCAGTTTGCTAATATTTTGTTGAGGATTTTAGCATCTATGTTCATCAGCGATGTTGGCCTATAATTTTCTTTGTAGTGTCTCTACCTGGTTTTGGAATTAGGATAATGCTGGCCTCATAAAATGAGTTTGGGAACCTTCCCTCCTCTTGAATTTTATGAAACAGTTTGAGAAGAGAGGAGTTAGTTCTTCTTAGAATGTTTGGTAAAGTTCACCTGTGAAGTCATCCAGTCCAGGGCTTTTGTTTGTTGGGGTTTTTTTGATTACTGCTTCAATTTCTCTAGGTACAATTTGTCTATTCAGATTCTCTGATTCTTCCTGATTTAATTTTGGAAGATTGTATGTTTCTAGGAATTTATCTGTTTCATCCATGTTGTCCAGTTTGTTGGCATATAGTTGTTCATAATATTTTCTTACAATCCTTTGTATTTCTTTGGTGTCAGTTGTTATTTCTCCTTTCATTTCTGATTTTATTTGGGTCCCTCTCATTTTTTATTGATGAGTTTGGTTGAAGATTTGTCAATCTATTTATATTTTCAAAGAACCAGTTCTTGGATTTATTCATTCTTTGAATTACTTTTTTAGACTCTATTTCATTTATTTCTGCTCTGATCTTTATTATTTCCTTCATTATATTTACTTTGGGCTTTCTTTGTTGTTTTTTTGCAAGTTCCTTTAAGTGTGAAGTCAGATAGTTTATTTGAGCCTTTTTTTGTTTTTTTCAGACAGGCCTGTGAAGTTCTGAATTTCCCTTTTAGGGTTGCTTTCCCAGCATTCCACAGATTTTGGATTGCTGTGTCCTCATTTTCATTTGTTTCAAGGTATCTTTTGATTTCTTTCTTGATCTCATTATTGACCCATTCCTTGTGTAATAACATGTTGTTTAGCTTCCACGTCTTTGTGTGTTTTTCAGTGTTCTTCTTGTGATTGATTTCTAGTTTCATAGCATCATGGGCAGAGAAGATGCTTGATATGATTTCAATCTTCTTAGATTTATTGAGACTTGTTTTGTGTCCTAACATGTGTATTCTAGAAAATGTTCCATGTGCACTTGAATAGTATGTATATTCTGCTGCTTTGGGTTGAAATGCTCTGACAATTTCAATTAAATCCATTTGATCTAGTGTGTTGTTTAAAGCCACTGGCCTCCTTGTTGATTTTATGCCAGAAAGATCTAGCCATTGAAGTCAATGAGGTGTTAAAATCCCAAACTACAACTGTATTTTTGTCTATCTTTCCCTTTATGTTCATCAAGGTTTGCTTCACATATTTAGGTGCTCCTGTGTTGGGTGCATAAATGTTTACTAGGGTTATATACTCTTATTGGATTGTTCCCTTTATCATTTTGTGGTGTCCTTCTTTGTCTCTTACTATAGACTTGGTTTGAAAGTCAGATATAAGTTACTCAGCTTTTTCTTTCTCTTTCCATTTGCATGAAATATCTTTTTCCATACCTTACTTTCAGCCTGTTTGTGTCTTTCCATCTTAGATTTGTCTTTTGGAGGCAGCATGTGTATGGGTCTTGTTTTCTTACCCATTCAGCTACCTTATGTCTTTTGGTTGGAGCATTTAAGCCATTTGTGTGTTTTCCTAAATATGACACCAAAATCATAAGCAATAAATTAAAAAACAGATAAATTGAACACCATAACAACTAAAAATTTTGTGCTTCAAAGAACATCATCAAGAAAGTGAATAGAAAACCCACAGAATGGGTGAAATTTTTATAAGTTATATATCCATAAGGGGCTTACATCTAGAATAAAGAACTACTATAACTTACAAAAATAACCTAATTAAAAACTGACCAGAGTTTGAATGTACATTTCTTCAAAGGAGATATACAAATGGCCAATAAGGACATGAAAAAATGCTCAATGTTTATCATCCATGAGGGAAATGCAAATTAAAATTACAATGTGAAGCCGCTTCATACCTGTGAGAATGGCTATAATCAAAACTACAGATAATAACAAGTGGTGACAAGGATGTGGAAAAATATTACCTTCATACATTGCTGGCCAGTTACACATAGGTATTATTCCATTTATCTGAAAAGTCCAGAAGAGGCAAATCCATACAGTAGATTGGTGGTCGCCCATGGGTGAGTGTGTGGAGCAGCTGCTAATGGGTCCAAGGCTCCCTGTTGGGGTAATAAAAATGTTCTAAAATTTATTGTGGTGATGACTGTACAAGAGAACTCTGAGTATACTCAAAATCATTGATTTGTATCCTTTAAATGGCGAATTATATCTCAATAAAGCTGCTACCAAAACCCAAACACAAACAAGAGCAAGGTAAAGTTTCTGGAGGCAAAATTTTGGATTGCAGACTGTTTCCTTTGGTCCTGGCTCTGTTCACCGGGGCCAGCAACTGTATTAGTGAAGAGCTGGCCGAAGCCCAAAGGAACTGTCTTCAACTGTGCTTTGCCTTGAGCACTTTATTTTTAAATGACCCTTTGTCGAATTAGGCATGCACAGTCTGGTTTTGCCTGTCCTCTCCTAGGGTTTTTGATGTTTTTATCTTGGGGATAGGGTGGAGCATGGAGGGTTATGTTTTCTTCTTTGAAAGATGTGATGGGTCAAGGGCCAATTAATGGTCGGTTTTAGTTTTCTTGGCCTTTGACTCATGTCCATTTTCAACTCCAGCAGCTTCCAGTATCAATCACACAGGAGCCAAACTCTCCATGAGGCAGGGAGATCACCCCACTGTTCTGAATTTCTAATTTTCTTCCTTAAGTGGATGTGCAGCGTCTGCTCAGTGTTCTTGGAGTTCTAGGTGGGAGGGGAGTGATCTAAGAGAACCTTGACAACAATGAAGAGAGGGCTTTGAGTACCTGAGCACCCAGTACTGTTACAAATTGTGAGGCCAGGGATGCAGAGGTCCTGGGGCTGGTTTCCCTGAGAGCTGCTTGGGTAGCCTGGCTTGGAGCTGGTTCCACAAGTATGTAATCAAAGCGAAGATACCTGGGGTGGGGAGGGTGGGATGGTGAGCATCCACCATCTAGTGGATCAGGCAAGCTAATTTAGTTTGGAAGAACCTCAATTCTAATGCTGCAGAGGATGTACGGGACCTGTGAGCTCCCAGGTTCACTCTGCCTCACTGTCATCCCCATGCTCACCCCTACCCTCCTCCAGGCAGAAACTCCATGGGAAGCCTGGCTGCTACTCCATCACTGCCACTTGCTGGGGGAGTGGGGGTAAGGTCCAGAATTCGGTGAGGCCTCTATCACACCTGTGCAGTGGGTCCAAAGCAGCTCCAGCACAAGGACCTGACCCAACTGGACCCACCTCCCAGGCAGCTGTCCACAGAAGTCAAGTAATAAAACCTAGAAGTATGGGAAATCAATGCCTGGTAGGGTGAATTTGACCAGTAAGAAACTGGAAACAGGGAGGAGACCTCAGATAAACTTTTCTTCCCTACCTTCCTTCTACCCTTCCACTCTGAGTCACCATCATTCTGCATAGTGTCTTCAAGGAAGACCTGGTGTTGAAACCAGCAGTGTTTTCTTATGAGGCTGCACATAGCACTTTGTTTTGCTTTCTTATTTTCCTGGATCCACTGCCCATTTTCCCTTGCTCCTCCTTCCCTGAGATTATAAACCCCAAGGAAACCAGAGTATAAAAACTTTTCTCATGGTCTGTATTCCAGAAAACCTGACCTAAGACAGAGACCAATGCTGTGTCTGGAGGAATAAAGGTAAAACAATGAAAGATTCAGGTCTGGTGAAGATGGGGCCAACATCAGGAGGTAAGAAATGAATGAATGAAAGGGAGAGGAAGTTCCCAATGACCACAAACAATGGTGCACGCCCAAGACTGCCATCCCGTGGAGTTTCCGACCTAGAGGAAAACACTAATTACAGGCTGTTACCATATATGGATAGTGACACACCATGTGCAGGGAGCGAAGGTGCCTGGCGCAAGGAGAGCCTGTGACAGCGAACTTGCTTCAGTCTGGGAGCTCAGTCAGGCTTCTCTGAGAAATGCCACCTGGGGTGAGAGCCCATCGTCAGGACCTGAGAGTGCAGAGCGGAGCAAAGGGGGCTGCTCCAGGCAGGAGGAATGGCGTGGCGCCCACGGAGGCTCTGCAGTGAGAGGGAGCATGCTGAGTCTGGGGAACGAAGAACAGCTCCCACAGAGAAAGAGCCTCCCAGCCTCCGCTTTCACTTTCCTTAAACATGTCGACCCACAGTAAAGAATGTATCTTACATCTTACCCCAGTACCCACACAGACGGACACGTACAAATGAACAGAGTTCTATGACAACATTTAACCTCACTCTGCAGGGTTTCTTACATTAGCTATTCACATTTAAATGTGCATCTTCTTTGGCAGAGTAACCACTAGAACAATATTGCACTGCGTTCACTGCAGATCTGTGCAGTGGTTTCCACACGCACAATGGAACACGTTAAGGTAGACGTGGCGGTGCCGGTATGTGAGGATACATATGTGCTGCACTGTAAAGAGAAAAAGTAGACCAACATATATCATGGGATCTCCACTTGTTAAAAATCTTTACTTACGAAGGAGTATATGCATAGAAAAACGCTGGGGATATAAAAGGTGACCACTTCTCAAATTACACAGGCCTTGCAGTTTCCGACTTTCATATTTCATTGTACTTTTTACAACAGCGGTGTAACATCAGATGTTTCTTGTGGGTGCTACTACAGATAAAGTGACAGCTTACCGTATCAGAAATTCAGTTCTTTGGTCACTGAAGTAAATGACGCCACATTGGACTCAACTGGCATTCTGAGTTTTAGCCTCCTGGAATCATTTTAATGCTGTGAAGCGAACAGTTGGTTTGACATTCACTGCACACTGCCTTCTCCTCTGTTGCCAAGAGACTTCAATCTGGGGAGGGGCTGGGCAGATGTCAAATGACCAAAGACCAGATTGCTGGGACCAGAGGAAGACACCCCAAGGCCTGCTCCCTGAGGGGAAGTTACTGAGGGCCAGCCCATGAGGGGGTGGAGCCTGTCAGAAGGGCTTCCAGTAGCAGGGTTCCATCCATTACTTTTGCAAAACACTGCAACAACCTGAGAGACTTACACATTTGGCCTAATGGCTTGGATAAAACAGGACTCAAAGCTTGGCGCTCCGACAACACTGGGCTCTGTCTGCCATTGCTCTCTCCCTCTCCCCCATCTCTCCCTTTGCCATTCTTAAAGTCTAGACTTTTCTGCTAGGATTGAGCTACATAATGCCTTAGACATGTCACATTAGATGAGCTATGTAGTTGTGACGAATCCTCTGGTATCTGAGAGGTTTCCCTGAACTGTTTAGATTAACGTATTTCCTTTCATTAGGGTTAGACTTTTCTCCTTAAAAATATTTTCGGGGGATATTATAATCCTTATTTAGATTCTTGATATGAAGAGAATAGCAAATCTTTCCTTGGGGTGGTTTGTAAATTTATTTCTAAAAAAGGTAATTTTTTGTGCTGACAGGATCAGGGTCAGCTTACCCCACTCTCCCCCTAAATAATAAACCCAGCCTTCACACACAGAATCATCCTCCCCGTATAAAATGAGTGGGAGGAAATCTATATCTTTCTTCCTGCGGAACAGACAGCGTTGGCAATGAGCCCGGTCATTCAAAAGTTCTCCGCGATCTGTTATTTAGATCCAACTCATTATGACTGATTTCAGGCAGGGAGCCAAAATGAAAAGATTGACTAAATATACTTGGTCTTTCCATCCTGTCGCTTCTTTCCATCTCCAAATTTAACACAAGTGCTAATTTGTAGGTCAGGGTTAGAGGTACAGACCCCTCAACATAAGCACTCCATGAACCCCAAACCAAGCATTCCAGGGGTCTTGCGGCATCAGACGAGAGGGGTGACACCGTGTTCTGAAGTAGAGAGCGGCCAGGTTTAACCCCCAAATGCCCATGACGTTTAGCTCCAAATATCCTTTGCTGCGGCTTCAATTCCAACTAGGCTACAGACATCCTCAAAAGATGTCATGTTCATCTTTCAGTCCCAGCAGCTGGCACAGGGCCTCATCGTAGGTGTTGAGTAAATGTCTTCTGAATGGAAATTTAGGTCTGTAGGCCTGTGCTTCCTCTATTTTTTTCTTGCATTCCACACCATGCCTGGCCGATTGCTTCTCACAGCCCTTCCATGTTTGCTTGTTCTTCATTTAAAAATTTATTCACATTTAATCCATCTGGAATTTATTTTTGTGTGTAGCATGGCAATATCATTTTACCATTTTAAACATACGTTAAATATCTATTAATTTTGAATTGTTTATTTCACTTTTCTATTTCTATTAACCAGACAGTTTAAAAGACAGCAGCTTTTGAGTATAATTTGATATCTGGTAGGACAAATTCCCCCACCCAATCCAAGTAAATTATTCTTTTAAGGTATTGATTTGACTTTTTCACACACTCTTCTAAATAATTTTTATTTTTAATTTAGGTTTAAATAAACAGACAAACACACAAACAAAAGCAAAGCCAGTCAGAATGAATGGACTTTTGGCAAAACCATATATATATAAAAATAATTTTTGGAGGATTGACCTTTCCATCCCATCCATGTCTTCCAACCCAGAAACATGGTGTACATTGATGCATTCTGCTGTTATTTTAGCATTCACTAGTAACATTTTATCATTTTCCTTCATACTGATCTCATACACTGCTTGTGAGTTTATTTCTAGATATTCATAGTACATTGTAATAAATAAAACTTTTGTTCTACCATATGATCTAATGAGTAAGAAAAAACTGAATGTTTCTGAACATTTATACTCAACCGTTTTATTTAACTCTTTTATTGGATACTTATTCACTTAATCAATCAACATTTGTTGAGTGTCTATCACATGCTGGGCATTTCTCTACATGGGAGCGCTGGGAGATACAGTCAGACCCCACACCAATGTCATTAGGAAATACCTTTTGCTGTAACCCCCTCGGCCCCCCATAGCTTTGAAGTGGATGAAGCTTTTGTTTTTCACACAAAATGTGAAGCCCAGAGTAGGCCGTTCAGGACTATCTTAGTGACTCCACAATGCCGAGGCGGGTTCACGAACTTTTGTTCCGTGCAGCAGGCACTGTCTGACCTCCGCCTGCAGTCCGAGCAGGGAGAGGGCAAGGGCAAAGGACGAGAGCAGCCTGAGAGCTGAGCCTGACCCCCACGCCCTTTCCAGTTTTCCTGGAGCCCCATCCCATGACTTGTGCTTATATTCACTGGCCAGAACTGTTGTCACATGGCCACATCCATGTCCACTGGTTACATTACTGCTCTCCTCCAATCAGAATTCTCTTAGTAAGGAAGACAGGGTGAATTCTGAATAGGTGTCTAGCAGGCCTCCCATGAGAAAGATGAAATTACTGCCCTTATGGAGATGTTCAAACAATTTATAGCTGAGTGGCTTGGATTTTTCAACAACTGCGTCCTTCCTTGAATCCCTTCTCTATTTAATTTCCTACTCACTTCATCAGTGATCTTGTTCAGTCTCATGGCTGCAAGTACATGCTGGTGACCTCCAATTCACACTTCCAGCACAGTCCTCCCCCCCGAACTTCAGACCGAAAGAGCCAGCTGGCCACCTGGCACCTCCACTTGGATATCTAATGTGTGTCTCAATTCACATACCCTGTCCATAGTGCACTTCACCGAAACTGTCCTGCTGCGCCTTCCTTCCCCATGTCAGGAGCTAACAATCTCATGGTTGCTTAGGCTAAAACCACCCCAAGACTCCCGTCGGTCTCACACTTACATCCAGCACTCCAGAAAACCATGTTTGGCTCTGCCTTCACTTTCCAACTATATCCAGAAACCTGCCACTTCTCACCATTTAAACCCTGACATTCCAGTCCAAGCTCCATTATTTTATGCCCCCATTTCTGTGACAGCCTCTTAAAATCATTGTCCACATAGGTAATCCTCCCTGAAAGTCAGCTCCCCGACACCCTCTCCTCTAATGACCTTATCCTTGCCCCCACCTCTGCTACTTACTCCCGCGACTGATCATTCCTGATACTTGTAATCACCCAAAGCTGCAATCCCCAAAAACTGTAGTTTCGAAGTACCCTACTCAGGACAGCTACACTTGTCTACCCATTGTGTCCTCTATTCATCCCATCTCCCCTTCCTCCAACTCCATGAGGACCTACAACCCATTAATCCTACACATTTTCACTGCCCACTCCCCCAATCCCCCTTACGCTGTTATTTTTCTTCTTACTGAGCTTCAATTCCACGGTCAATACTTTCTTTGACCACATGCCCTCAGCTTCCCTGCCCTTCTATACCGCACTCGTTTGGCAAACTCCCAAACCTGAACTACATCTTTGCATAATCAGGACCTGTGCCCACACAGTTGATACGGCTGAAGAAAATATATAACCGATCCTAGATTCGATTGATCACTAACCTGAAGTGAAACATTTAATGCTGTCTGGAAATTATTGAAATATATCCTGTGTCCCTAGGCTCTTCACTCGCTCATCCTTTTCTTACCTTTTCCTTTCTTCTCAAACCTCCAACTCTTTGCCCCCTAGTCTTTGGTCTCATTTGATGATGTGCCTTTATATTTCAACGTGAAAAACAGAAGCAATCCGAAGAGACCTTTCACGAGCTCCCAGCACCGTATCTCCCACCTGCCTCTGTGCCCATATATTCCACCACGTCTCGTTATTACGGACGAACTCTTTATATCCATCCCTCTCTTGGACCAATCACTTGCGCACGAGATTCCACCTGAACTTGTCCACCCAGGGGTATCATCTCAGTAGTTCTCCTGTGTCAAATGTCCCTATTGTACTGGATCATTCCCGTTTTGCGTGTTATTCTTTTTTTCTGACATACATACACACAAATTGTCTCTGGGCTCCTTTCCCCCCTTCCAGCCTCTGTGCTATTTCTCTTCCTTTATAGCCAAAGCCCCTGAAAAAATGGTCAACATTCACCATCTCCAGCCCACCTCCTCTTCCTCTGTCTTAAACCCACTCCAGTAAGGCTCTCAGCCCCACCATCTATTGAAAACTCTTGTCAGGGTCAACAAAAACATCCTAGTTAGCACTGGTCATCTTTTGCATCTCAATGAAAACCCTCTGACACATTTTTCTCACTAGATCAATCCACCTATTAAATGCTGTCACCATTATATCACTTATCATGGTTGTAATTTTGTATTTTTATGTGATCCTTTGATTAATGATACTATTTTCCTCAATAGACTCTAAGCTTCATAAGGGCAGGAATAATGCCCATTTTTCTAAACTTGGGAGAAGGAGGCCCAGAGAAGTATAAAGATACCAGTTCAAAGGCACACCATGGATTATTGGTAGAACAGGGATTAGGGTTAGTTGAATACAGTGACCACCAAGCACCATGGTACATTCTGGGGTTAAAAGATGAATCAGACATGCCCCTCTTCTCCTAGCACAGGCCTTATAGAATCTCCACCACGCCAGGCTTTTGGCAATATATATCAAGTCATTATGTGGTACACCTGGAACTAGTAAGGTGGTATGCGAGGTACGTCCAGATAGTATCCAGCCATGTACTATAAAAATAGAGACATTTATTGAAGAAGATACAAGATACAAGAATCATTGTACATAGGACAAGGATGCCTCAGTCCCTGTCAAAGCTGACACCTTGGGACCTCACACAGTTCTCCCAGTCGCCATCAGCTACCCAGTTGTATTTTCCTGAATCTCATTAATGGTCTGGAATCGCTTCCCTCTCAAAGGTGATTTTAGTTTTGGGAAAAACTAGAAGTTGCAGGGCACCGGATCTGGGCTACGGGGGGTCTGAGTCACCTGGGTGATTTGATGTTTCACCAAAAAGCTCTGCATGAGACATGACGCATGAATGGGTGCGTTGTCGTGATGAAGCTGCCGATCACCTGTTGTCCCTAGCTGCGGCCTCCTGAGTCATCTGAACAGTTTCCGCAGAGGAATGTTTAACCTGAATGCAAAATCTGACGCAGATTCATTGCTCTACACGCTCAGTCATTTTCAATGCTAGGGCCACACAGTACACATGCTCACTCAACAACATCTACTGCCCTCACTGACTAGTAAAGTCGTCATTGTTCACACATGCACATTCCAGTCCCCTCTCCTTGGTCACATCGATGTTGCACAAACTGTTCTCACAATATTAACAATGGCTGGACTTTTTCCAGACTGACCTTGTAAGCCAATTATATCTAAATTTTAAAGAAGCATTTATTTGAAATCACAGGCTTCAAAATAAAACTCTTCAGATGTTTATCACTCATTCATCACTGACCTCATTCATCAACAGGAAAAACATTGGGAGGAGTGAGTAGGATGATTGACTTAAAAGTTACAACATTAAGACTCACTGGTAGTTGAAGACTAGCAAGCAAGTAAGAAAAAGCATCTCAGAACTGAAATTGTTAGGGAAACAAAACTTGAGTAATAACTTTTAAGGAACCTACTGCATTAAAAAGATCTATGTCCAACAGTTGGAAGGCTGCATATATTTTTTAATTTAACATTTTAAATATATTTTATTGATTACATTATAGTCGTCCCAACTCTCCCTCTTTGCCCCTTCTACCCAGTATCCCCCATTTCCTCCAGCAACCCCCCCAGTTCATGTCCATGAGTCATGCTTTTAAGTTCTTTGCCTTCTCCATTTCCTATACTGTTCTTAACATCCCCGTCTATTCTGTAACCACCAATTTGTACTTCTTAATCCCTGCACGTTCCCCCCGTGCCCCTCCCAGAAGGGCAAAGCGTCAGGTAGAACTGTCAGTAAACACAGCCCAATTTACCTTTTTGTAAATGACTTATTATTAAGGTGGTCATATGATTTATTATTTGAAATGGGGCACTTTGGAAATAAAAAGAGGCACTATTAAAAATTGTGCCAGGACACTGAGTGTTTACCAGGACCATCCCAGGCAAAAAAACGGGATCCATCATTGTCTTAGTAACCATCTGCACTCCTTACACACTGAGAAAACCAGCATCTCATGCAGTTATACAAGTGACTCTGCTCGGCAAATTGACCCCAGCAGCCTGAATGGACGAGACGCCAACCCAGCCTACGCCCCGCTATATCATTCGTACCTTGAATGGGTTTGCTAATATTTACCATCGCCACTGACTGAAGCTAAAGAGTCACTTGCTTTATCTACTTATTTGTCTTGCCCTTTCACATGTGATGCCTATTCAATCTTTAGGAAGGCCATTTCCATACCAATCTGAAGTTCAATCCCAATGCTTAAGAGAGAATATACCTTTCTACGCTAAGTCAAAGAAAAAGTCATTCTCCAAATTTCCAGAGGCACCTCTCTTCCCCCGAAGGACAGCTGGTTTATACGAAAACTTGTACAAGGGTGTGCCACGCCTCCTTCAATCAGAATGACTCCTAGGGCGCTCACTGAAACGTCAGAGCAAAAACGAGGTCACTGGCCACAGAACTTTATTGAAATGATCAATACATTTATCCATCTGAAAATGCTTTGAGCCGTCCACTTGAGGGCTACAAACACATCGGGGCCTGTTTTATAGGTATATTTTTGCTTGGCTTGGCAGGAGAAAATCATGAATCAAATCTAAAAAGCCTGATTTTTAAAAATCTATAAAAAGGAAGAATTAAACACTGTGTAAGTCAAATCAAGAAGACATTTCCATACAAGTCCAACAAGACAAATTAGCAAGTCGAGGTGAAGTAATCTCTTATACAAAATGCGAAAGGAGTCAAAGAAGGTGAATTACAAAAAATAAAATCTGAGTCAGAAAAATCATCACTACATAAAGTCACACGGGGATGCGTACTAGTTGTTTTCTTTAAAGGGAACAGATGACAAACACTTAGTTCTCTATTTATTCAGAAAGAAAAACTAGGTGAGTGTTTGGGAAGTACTCCTGTACTAAGTGAATTCCTTCTCATCTTCTACCTGGAAGTCACGAGCGCCTGCCCCATTCCTGCCAATCTGCGGAGATGGGGGAATAGCTGCCTGGCCTGCGGCGGGACGCTCACAGCACCCGGATGAGGTCCAGGGTGATCCGAGACCGGGGGGCGTCGATGTTGAGGACCTGGACCTCCACTCTCTCTCCCGGGCCCAGTCCAAGACTCCTTCTCTTCTTCGTCTTAGACAGCTTTGCTTCTGTTATATTTCGTATGGGAATCAGCCCTGCTGTCCCCACTCCTATATTCACAAAAATTCCAAATAAAGTGGCGTTCTCAACTTTGCCTGTGAGAATCGTCCCAACCTGCAGATCCTGCAAGCAGACTATGCTTCTCTTGAAATCGGGTTTAACAAAATCTACAAGGAAAGGGGGAAGAAGAGAGTCAGTGTAAATAATAAGGTACTGTACTTCCCAGACACAACATACCTGAGGGAATGAAGACTTACTGCATCCCCCTTGTGTGCCCAGACCAGCGTCGAGCATGCGAGGGGGGCACAGAGGAGCTGAAGACCCAGGCCTGCCTCCCGAGAAAATGCACCCTAGCTGGGGAAACGGCCTTGACACAGCAGAAACGGTTCAAGAAAATTTACTCAGAGGCTTTCTTCTCCTTAAACTCCATCTCGCTAACATTAGCCCTACATTAAGGACTGACTCTCATTTTCCTCTTTATGAGCAGGTGATTAGAAACTGTCTGTCCCACGACTATGCAAGGCTAAATCGGAAACGCTGACAAAGTAAGACCACTGGAGGCCGAAGACTGGGAGACTTTACCCCATGCCTGGATTCTCACACTCTTTAAAGCTGGTAGAAAAGTCCATCAACGTTTGACCGAATGAAATTCAAATGTTCTCTGGTCTCACTCCCCCCACTCCCCCCAGATTTGGAGCTCAGGAATTAAATTTCTCTCCATTTTGAATATATGTATTCAATCAAAATTTACGGATTCTGGATGATGTATGGCTCAGAAACCCAGACCAGCTAGTACCTAGCCTTTCTTCTTTTAATTCAAGTCACCAAACAGTTCCGGACCCCTGCTATCATCTCTCCCTAGCCAGGCACTGGCGGGTGCTAGACACGACGTCGAGGACCAGAGACCCCTGCTCTCAAGCTCCTCACAGCCCTTTGCCCTTTCCATGCTCACCCCGTTTCCCTGTTCGTTACCACCCTCCCCCCAAACGGGGGCATAAAGCATGCCAAGGAATCATTGTGGCTCTAGTTAAAACAAAACAAAAACAAAGGTTTTATGAGGGAGAAGGTTAGAACTAGCAGTTTAAATGGGGTCTTTGGATTATCTCTGGTTCCACTTATCCGTGCTCCTCTCCGCCCCCTTTCCTAGGATTACTGAATGTTGATTCTAGTAACAAAGAACACATTCTGTGCTTGGGTCTCCTCTTACTAAGACCTCGTTTTCCCCTCCACCCATTCCATTTCCTTTTCCTCCACAGCTGTTGGCTTTATCCTGATTACTTGTTGAAGCTATCCTTTACATTTGTATTAACAACTGGTCACCTCTCTGTTCCCCTTCCCCAGCCCAACCGCACTGAAATCAAGATTTTTTACAAACTCACCTTTTTCCTGTAAAACAAAACAAAAGCCCTCTTTAAACCCCAAATCTCATTTTCCTCATAAAATAGGAATATGCTAACACTGGAACAGATTCTGTAGAATTTCACCTGACGCCAAAGCAGTGAATTCCAAAAGCAAGAAACTTACCGTAATGTAACATTACACTGGGCAAGGGCTGCGCCAAAGCCCAGAAACCCAGTCATTGATCAGAGGCAGGATGGTCTCTGAGGCCCCATAAGAATTGTTTTTATGCTTGAAAACTGTCCTCCCCACCTTTTCCTGTAGAGGTCCAGCTGGTACAGATTCCCCAAGGGTTCCTGATTAGCTGCGTTGTTTAATTTTACGTGGAAAATTAGAGTCAGGAACTACTTAACATGTTCCCTAAGACAGCCTGGGCCACTGACAAATCGGAAAATCCTCCGGGTACCAGGCAAACTCTAACACTCTGTTTGGCAAGGTGCATATTCAGTCCCTGTCACCAGGCTGCTTACGATGCTGCTTAGAACCCAGTCAAGGGAACTAACTAGCAACCGGAGTGTTAATAAAATAGGACCACGGCACTGAGAAAACAGAAGACAGGACGAAGGTGCGAATGAGGCACCAAGAAGGGAACTACTTTGGAGAACACGGGGGAAAGAGGTGTTAACATAAGCACTGTAGTGCAGAAACATCCAAAATACTATCTGCCTCTTCGGAAATAGGACTGCCTGCTTTCCCTGTTGGGGATGCTTTCGAGTATCAAAATGAAAAATTCTCAAACATCTTGAAACCTGTGACTTACACAAGGGCATAGGTCAGTTGCAAAGTGTGTTTAAAGGGACTTATTTGAAATTTCACTTGTCACAACAATAAAAACTGCAGTATTAAGCTCAGTCCAGAGCCCCTGTGTATCTGGTTTCGGCTCAACCAGGGGCATCACCAGGTGAGGGTTGCTACTTAGCTGTTTGTTACTTGATTGAACCATATAATTTGACGGTTGGGCTATGCCCCGAGTCTACAGTAACTGCATTAGCGGAGCAGTCAGCACCAAGACAGAAAAGAAGGACGCACAGCTCTAGAGGGAACCGCCGACCTCCTCAGGCTGCCGTCGCAGGCACGCCCTCACCCCGCCCTGTCTGCCAGCGTTGCTCTAGCTGGTGCTCTCGTGCCCTGAGGCTTTGGAGGGACCACCGGGAGGCTTCTACTCCTACATTTTTGGTATTGCTCTTGCTGTTTTTATTTTATTTTACTTTTCTCCAACTTAAAAAACATTAACTTCAAACTTAGTGAGAAGTAAGTTTGTAAGAAGTAAGTTTGTAAGAAGTAAGAAGTAACGTAAAAGTACAACGAGCTTGCTGGCCCGGTGTTTTTATATCCCCTTAAACCTTTTCAAAGAAGCATGCCCAATGACCTCAGCACAGCCTAACCCGGAATGGAAGGCGTACGCCCCAAACACGGCATCATAAATCGGGTTATGAGACAAGTGCAGATTCATTCCGACCTCAGGGCTTCCTATTTGAATTTCCCTGGGAAACTGACACCTTAATTCTTTCTCCCCGGGTCACCTCTCTCAACGACTGTAGCTGTCACACTCCCCGCACCATCTATCTACCTGCGCTGAAAGCTGAGAGCTCTTTTAATTAGAAGGAAATATCAACAGAGAGATAGTATCTTATTTGTTCAATGTGTTCACCGACACAAAATTCAGGAACTCGGACGGCTGTAATTCGGGAAGAAGATTCACTTTTCAGTTTGTGAACTGAATGCTTTACCTCGGCCTCCTGGTTCCTGTGACGCTGAAAAGGTTTACAGGAGGCTTATGAAGAATGTCTGCCTCCACGCATCCAGCAGCACGTGGACGAGGCATTTAGAAAGTAAGCGGGGACGAGGACTCTGGGGGCCTGGTTTCTAGCTTTGGGTCCGGACACTAGCTAACTAAAATGACTTAGAAGGAAGGCCACTGCTTTAGTCTCCTCACATGTAGGATGGGAGAATAAATCCGTTTGCCTGTGGCACAGGACTCTTGGGAGGGCAACAGGAGGCAACGTGCGCTACGCAAGTGGAAGGTGTTACTACTCAAGTTCAACAGTTTACCTGTCCGAAAGTCAAAGCTTTCAGGCTGGCTGAGACCGTCTAT
>PVKM010006855.1:0-43085 GCA_004027735.1 Carollia perspicillata
GAGGGATCCAAGAGGGAACAGTGGCACTTGCTCCTCATTCTGCCATATTTCAGTCACTTCCCCTGCTACCCACAAGCAAATTGGGCCCTTCTAGTGCTGATTCCCAGTGGGTGGGCTTGTGTATATTCTAGGACTCTTGGATCTCTCCAATGAACTCTCGTGCGAGGCTGGGAGTCTCTCCTACTGCCACCTTAACCCCCACAGGTATTTTCAGTCAGAAGTTTGAGGCTTTATTTCCCTGCACTGGAACCCTGGGTTGTGTGGTCTGTCTCGATCGCCAGTTGTTCCTCCGGTTTATCTGTGAGTAAATGTGGGACCGCCCAGTCCACAAGCCACTGCCTTGCCAGGTCCTCCAGCCACCACATTGCGGTGAGTCCTCTCCACCTAGCTGCCCTTCTCCACCCCTCCTACCAGTCTGGATGAATGTTTCTCCTTTAACTCCTTGGTTGTTGGACTTCCATACAGTGTGATTTTCTGTCAGTTCTAGTTTTTTGTTTTTAAATTTGTTGTTGTCCTTCTTTTGGTTGTGTGAGGAGGCACAGTGTGTCTACCTACACCTCCATCTTGGCCAGAAGTCTGAATTTAGTCTTATGTATTTTATTTCTTGATGTAGTTGTAAATGGGATTGTTTTTTTAGTTTCCATTTCTGATAGTTCATTATTGGTATATAAAAATGCAACCAATTTGTGAATATTAATTTTGTTATACTGCTATTTTACTGAATTCATTGATCAGTTTAGTATTTTTTGGTGGAATCTTTAGGGTTCTTTGTGTACAGTATCAGGTCATCTGCAAATAGTGACAGTTTTACTTCTTCCTTTCCAATTTGGATGCCTTTTATTTCTTCTTGTCTGATCACAGTGGCTAGGACTTCCAGTACTACATTGAAAAAGAGTGGTAAAATTGGACACTTCTGTCTTGTTCCTGATCCTAAGGGAAAGTCTTTTAATTTTTCTTTGTTCAATGTGTTAGCTGTAGCATGTTGACATATATTCCCTCTTATTCCCACTTTGCTGAGACCTTTTATCATAGATAGGTGCTGTATTTTTTAAAAAGCTGTCTGTCTTCTGATGGTCTGGACCGTAAATAACAGCAATACTCTAAGGTTCCATTACTGCTTTCAGGAGATTTAACATTACATTTCTTTGCTTCCTGATGTTAAGAACCCTCTTTTTCCCCCCACAAGTACCTGGTGGATATGTACCATAGGTAAATACATATTTGGAGTCAATGTAGATGTTGACTCTTACCTTTTCCAAATTGCAAGATGCAGGTCATGGTCCATAATTCAGCCTTCCAGGTTGAAGTACCTGTGGGCATGCCTCAACTTCCAGTGTTTCTTGAAGAGTTAACACAGCATATCCTGCCTTTTAGTTTCCCATGTCTATCATACTGCTTCCATCAGTGAACATCTCAAGATCAGGGTTTTTTAGTGGCGGGTCAGTTAGGGCTGGTCAGCTGAAATTATTTTGATCCCTCTGATTTAGAGGGAAACAAGATGGCTGGATTCAGGGTGGAGATAGCCAACAAGAGATCAGCCAGTATCCTCCCTTTTGTTCTTGTCAGGGCAACACATAATGTGGAATATGTAGTGTGTTGAGCTGTCCCAGAGTGAACTTCTCAGCTTATTGTACAAAGTCACATGTGGCAGTCTTGGTCCTTAGACAGACCGTCCATCACTAAGATACCATGCCCAATAGCTTTGAGAAGTAGGCTACTGAACTCTTTACATTTTCCAAATTTCAAGGGTAATGTCCTTAGTCCTGTTCCTTGTTCATGCACAAGCAACTCAAATGACTCTCTTAAGTCTGAGAGGTGAAGGCAGGGACCATTAATAACTTCAATGTTTTGGAAAGCCTTTTGACATTCCCCAGTCCAAATTAGAGGCACTTGATCTATCCCTTTAAATGCCTCATATAATGGTTTTGCAGTTGAGCCAAAATTTGGAATCTAGATCCTACAAAAAAAACGACCATTCCTAAAAATCCTCTTAACTGTCTGCAGGTAGTAGGCACTGCCACCCTAGCCAAGACTTCTCTCCTATGGGAGAGGCAAGTTCCTTTGCCCCTGAAATAATTCAGATCCCAAGTACTTTACAGAGGGCCTGGGTATTTGAGATTTGTTCTGGGAGACTTTGTATCTCTGTTCAGCCAGGAAGTTTAGAGTAGTATTTAGTGTTTGGAGGAGTATTTTTGTCAGAGGCTGCCTTGCTGATGCTTGCAATGAAGATATAGCATCTACCTAGTGCTCCACTGTCCATTTGAAGTTCCCTTAGATCTCTGGCTAAAAGCCTCTCTAAACAGTGGGGAGTTTTAGAACTCCTAGGAAGAACAGTTCAATAATATATCAAATGTAATCACCTGAGATTTAGAGCTCAAAGGTATGTAAAAGAAGGTGTCTTTTAAGTCCAGTACAGTAAACCATCAAAACTTCCCAAAGTAGTAAGCAAAGCGTAAACATTATGGACCACCAAATGTCTTCCACTATTTGGTTGATGGCCCTCAAGTCCTGGAAAAAATGGTATTCCTCAGTACCTGATTTCCGTACTGGTATCAATAAAATATTAGTACTATATGGGGAATGAGTAAGCTGATGTTCTAGGAATGCCCTTGCTAATGGTTGGATACCCCTCCTTGCTTGTTAGTTTAGAGGGTCCTGTTTTCGATGAAGAGACGTTTGCTCCTCCAATCGTTTTTGGATTGGGGTGACTGTTTTAACCTTCATAATCTTGCCCTTTGCCCATACTTCCAGGCTTATTTCTTGTGGGATTTCTTTGGGTCACTCAGACAGAATTTCTTTCTTGGCTAAAGCCAGCATGCTGCCCTTAAAGCACAAGCTTCTTCCAGAGGTACCTAGTATCAATCCAGCTGGGGGCAGAGGTGATCTTGGCATTTAGTTTAGTCAATAAATCCCATACTAAAAGTTCACACTGGGCATTCTGTCAATACAAGAAGCTATTATGCGTAAGTTTTATTTTTGCCATTTGGCCATCTAATAGCTTCCATAATGACGCTCCTGCCATTTCAGTCATGTGCCTTGTTTCAGAGGAGAGTTTATTCAACCTCGTATTTAATACAAAATACATGGATTCAGTGTCAATCAAAAAGTCAATTTCTTTCCCACCATTAGAGTGACATCAGCTTCCATGTGGGTGGTGAAGGAGCCAATTGTGTTGATCGGAGGTCCTGGGCCCTGACACTCAGGGATAACTGCATCATCTGTTAAGTCCCTCCTTCCTCTTTGTCCTGTTCTTTGTTTAAACTTGGGCATTTTCCCTCTAATGACCCTCTTGCTTGCAGTAAGTACATTGTTTAGGCCTAGCTTTAGGGCAGGGAAGAACAGCCCTCTCTGTTCCCAGTGCCCTTACCTTGTTCATTGTCTTCTTAACACCCTCTGGGTTTCACAGCAGCAGTCAGCAAGTCAGCCTGTTGCTTCATCTTCGTTGTTCTTTTTCCCAGGCCTTGTTTCTCCTATTGAACACCTTAAATGTAGTGTCCACCAGCATCTGTGATGGAGGCATTCCAAAGGATCTCAACCTTTTGAACCTTTCTTCAGATATCAGAGGCACTCTGCCCCCAAATAGTCATGTTCACGACCTTTATCAGGGGCTTCTGGGTCCCAGTGTTTTGGTGACAGGCTTCAAAAATACATTCTACTAATTACCTGGTTGCCGTGGTTCAATGGATTGAGTGCCAGTGTGTGAACCAAAAGGTTGCTGGTTTGATTCTTGGTCAGGGCACATGCCTGGGTTGGGAGCCAGGTCCCCAGTTGTGGGGGGCATGTGAGAGGTAACCAAATGATGTTTCTCTTTCTCACACATAGAAATTTCTCTCCCTCTCTTTCTTCCTTCCCTTCTTTCTAAAAATAAATAAAACCTTTTAAAAAATAAATTCTAAGAATTCAGATGGGTTTTCGTCTGGACACTGCTTTGGCTGCTGGACCTTCTTTGCCTGGGCACTCCCTTCCTTAACCCAGCCAGAATGCAATTCCTGCAATGTTCAAGCTTGGGCTGATCCCCCTCGTTTATATTCCAGTGTGGTTCAGTGGTAGGGACAGCAGTTGCGGCTTCAGCTCACACAGGGGCTTGGGGTGTCTCATCGTGCAGGCAACTAGCTTCTTCCTCTTTTCTAAGATTGTCCTTTCACAGTAAGCAAGGTGTTTAGTAGATATTGAATATCTGCCCAAGTCAGGTTATGAGTCTCAAAAATGGAAGAAAAGAGAGTTTCTTTCTAGGGTTGTCCCTATAGACAGGCCTACTGTTTTTCCGGTCAAAGAGGTCAGAAGTTGTGAAGGGAGTGTAAATCCTAACCATGTCTGCCACTTGTCTGTTAGCATCAGTTCCTCCAGTTGGCCCTTGCCTCAATGGGAATCACTGGCACCACTCCTGCCTGGAGTGGACTCCTAACCAAATTGGGTACCGTGCTGGATGTCTGTGTGGTGGGAGAACCATTCCTGAGCCGGGCAGAGTACTTTCTGCAACCAGATATAGTGGGGCGGGGGCTGCAGCTGTGTCATTGCCGCATAGCAGTGGAATGGCCACAGCTCCTGAAACATTAAGTTGGGACAATAATAATAAGTCACCTTCATTCTCCTGGAATTCTTCTAAGCCTTGTCTGGTTTCCCAGCCTGCTATATCATAATTTTGCTTTTCATTTGAATAGGCTTATTCTGATACAAAAGCATAAATGCTAGTACATAGATTCTAGCCCCTTTTTCCTCTCTTTTACAGAATAACTCAAGTTGAAACATGGTATTGTAGTTTAAGTATCCAATTGCTGGCTAGTGTTACCCAGACTTTAGAGCATATTGTGGCCATGTCAGGTTACAGAGAATAAGCATTTTCTTTTCTGGAGTGGTTCATAGCCAAACGGCCCAGTTTTGTGAGATGCATACAAGGGGGCTGCACCGAGGGACGTAGTTAGCCATAAAGTTCTCCAGGATCATCAGTGACAAACCAAGTCATTTCAGAGAGAAAAATCAACCTTTAATTTTGCACTAGTTTAACTTTTGATGTTTTAAATTCACTTACTTGATTAGATTTCTTTCAGTCTTACTCACTGTAACCACACAAAATTTCCTCTCAGATTTTCACAAACCTTCTACAACTTTTCTAATCCCTCTTGGTTTGTCTCTTCTTACTCATTCAGAGCTAACCATCCTTAGTTTAGTACAAACTGCTTTCCTGTAATTCCTTCAAAAATGTATTTCCATACTTTATACCTTCTTTCACACAGAAGGCAGTATACCAGCAATTTGTAGCATTCACTGTACCTGTTTTCAGTTCCTCATAATGCAGGGGATTTTGGACAAAGACCTGCTGCTTTTGGGCAAATGTATTTTTGATCCTAGAGAAAGTGACTGCCAAGTAGGAATGAAATTTAGGGGGGTTGGGTTATTGTAATCTTAATGTGAGTGTTTTTAGGAAGTTATCAACACCTTAAACTGCATTAATGTCTCTAGAATCTAGAATGTATGCTGGTTAAATCACAACCTGAAATAATTTTATCAGAATAACACTCAGGGCCATATAAAATACTGCATAAATTTAAAGCCTAGTAAACCATAGCCATTTTGGGGTACTGGTCCATGAGTTGTGTAAGTGGTTATACCATATCTGGGTTTCTTTGGGAAACCCAAAAGATTCTGTTCACTTGTGAGAGATGACTTTCTACAAGAGTGCTGACAAAGAGATGGTGGTAATGACAACTGATAAATTTTGGGGTGATTAAGGGTCAGTATAGTAGAATAGAGCTCAGGCAAGCTACAGTCCACAGACCAAATCCTTCCAGCAGTCTGTTTTGTATAGTCCTAAAGCTAAGAATCGTTTTGCATTTTCAAGGGTTGTAAAACAAAAACAAAAAAACAAAATATGCCAGAGACCTTATGTGGCTTGCAAAGCCTTAAATATTTATGATCTGTCCTTCACAAAAAAAGAAGACTACCAACTCCTGATAAAATACTGGACTGATGATAGAGTAGATAACACTTTAAGATCTTTTGCAATCAAGGAGACTTAAGACCAAGTACAGGAAACAAGACAAATCAGTAAATTGTGTGATTATATCACATGTTAATTAGGCTTATGATAAATTATTTAGGCAAAAGGAGACCCATTTTTTAACTAAGTAAACTTAAAACACATTTAAGATTAATGATAGGTTAACAGTTACAGCTTGCTAAATTAAAGCCAATTTTATCTCCTCGAGTGTAGTGACTCTTGGATGAAGAAGCAGCCAGAAAGCCTGCCGGGAAAAGAGGGGCAGGAAAAAACTAGTCTGGGACTAAGAAGTTACCATTGTATAAAAAGACAAACAGGAAAACCACTAATTATCTGCATGTTAAAAAGGTTGTATGTTGCTTTTCATGCTCCATTCCTTTGTGTTTAATCTAACCACAATGACAAGCTTTTCACAGAAGTGCCTTATTGGTAAGGAGATACTACTGCCATTGACACTGGTTTTAAAATAATAAGTGATGATCATTTGTAGGAAGGGGGAGGGCGGGCTATGTGATGATTTATAATTGTTCTTGCATTTTTAGTGACTGGATGTGATTTTTGATTCATATGTTCCTTTGTGTGACAGTAGATATTTTGAAGGCTAATATAGCTTATTTTTGTGGCTATTCTGACTTGTGATTTCTCAATCACAGATTGCATAATTAATAAAATATTCTGTCTAGGGATAGTTTTCATTCTCACCTTCGCCATTTCTCTCTCAAATTTAAGCTATTTTGAAGTGTAATTCAGATGTTCCATTTTGTCTTACATATATTTGTTTATTCTGGTTTGTAACTAAGTGAATTTTTTTTTCCAGATGATTCTTTGGGATTGGGACTTAAAGCAGTGGTATAAACCTCATTATCAGGTAAATATGTGATTATTACCAATAATATCTATAAGGAAACTTTTGACATTTAAAGTTACACTCACAAGATTGCTATGATACAAGATTTTCTTTACCTGAACTAAAATAACCAGAACTTTCATTTAGGTAGGTTACATTTTAATTATAAGGGAAAAAGAAAAATGGTAAGCCAAGCATATATAGTTATTTTTAAATGTTGCTAATATAATTTCAGAATAAACTAATAATTATATATTAAGGATGAGATTTCTTTTTCTGATTGCAGGCAGATGATTGATACAGGAAAAAATAGATTAAAGGCCATATGTGGAAAAAGGGAAGGCAATTGGCAAAATATTTTATCGGGGAAGCAAAATCTTTTTGCTTTTTGGTAAACTTTTTATTGAATTATACATATAGGAAAGTGCACAGCTCGATGAATTTTTAACTAAATATTCCATGTGACCAGTACCCATGTCAAGAGATCACACATTAGCAGCATCCATCCCAGAAGCCTCACTTATGTACCATTCTAATTATTTCCCCAAAGATAATCCCTGTCCTGACTTCAGACAATTACTTTGGCTTATTTGTGAAATATATATACATATGTAATCATTTAATATGTACTATGTAAAGATTTTGTTGATCACTTAAGTAATACATGTTTGTGTCAGAAGAACTGAAAATAGAAGTATAGGGTAAAGTCCATTGTAAACATCAAGCAATAACTATGTTATGTTAACCTTTGATGCTTATATTTACAAGTCTTTTTCCATTGTATTGAAATGTGTTTGTATATTCTGTTCTATAAAAATGATATTAGGTTTAATATGCTTTTTTGAAACTTCATGATTTACACACATAAATGAACATTAATAAATGTTAAATGTCATTCATGTTTATAAAAGTGTTAACCCCTATTTATGAGAGTTACTATGTAGTTACTTGTCCCAACAGCAATTGTTGGAAAATTAATATCCTTTTGAATGGCTTTTATTTTTTAAAAGTGTGAATGGCATAGCCACACAGCCCACAGGAATAAAATATTCCCTCAGTTTTGGGGAGAAAATAACTACTGTAGTCAGATGAAATCAAGAAGACCACATCTGACCTAAAAGGTGCTGTTTTTTTGACCTTACAGAGTGGATTTTCTCATCAGTCATATGTCATATCAAAGATTCTCAGTTTGTTAGAGTATCTAAATTATGGGTAAAATCTAAAGGTAAATACAGACCAATAGTTCAGAGCATGGGCTTGTAGTCAGACAGACCGATTTTGTGATATCATGCCCCCTGTCCCTTTTTTCTTCTTTTCCCATTCTTCATCTCTCTTCCTAATAGATCTGAAGTGTAACATTCATATATAAAAGTGCACAAGTCATAAGTGTACAACTTGATGAATTTTCTCCAAGTGCATACATACATGTGACCATCTTATAGATGAAGAATTCAGCACCTGAAAGCCCTCTTCTGCTTTCTTCTCAGTCGTCCACTTCTCCCAGGTGTTACAGTGTTCCTGGTTTGTCATCACAGCTTAGTTTTTCCTGTCTTTGAATTTTACATGAATGGAATCAATCATGTAACCTCTGTTTTGCTTCTCTGAGAATTTTATCCATGATTAATTCATATTATTGCACATAATACTATGATCTTACACAATATAGTCCCTTACTTTTCTCTCTTTTACTTCTCTGACTTCATCTTCCAGTACTTTCTCCTTCATTTACTCGGCTCCAGCACACGCCAGGCAGTCTCCTGCATCTAGATTTTCACACTTGCTAGTCTCTGCCTGGAATGCTCTTCTCTCACACCTCTGTCAGCTCTTAACAAATTGTGGCTTCATCCTCTGCTCAAAAACCCATGGTTCTCCATTGTCCATATTTCTTAGCTGGGAGTCCAGTGTTCTCAAAAATTTGGTTCCAGCATGCCCTCCCAACCTTATTTTTCACTGTTTTTATTTTTAATGTAGCATGTATTTTTATAATTTTATGTTCTTTGCACCTTGCTATTTTATCACTTTTTACCTTTATCTATGCTGCTTCTTGAAAAATGAGTTCCCCAAATACATATTTGTTTAGTTCTTTTGTAAAACATTATTTCCCCAAGTTATAAATGAAATCCTACCAAATGCTACCTCTTCCATAAAGTTTCTGTTAACCCTTCAGATTAAAGTTATCTGTATGTCCTTTGAACTCTAATGCTATTATATCTGTGTTTATATCATCATTTTTCATAACAATAATAGTAATATTTATTATACTTTTCCTGTATGTACTATACAGTGTGTTATGGGCTGTGCATGTGTCATTGAGTTCAATTTCTCTCTGTTAACTACAACTATAAACTCTGAAAATAATTGTAGGTGTGGAATTAATGTGAGGCAACCAAAGGAGAACTCTGAAAAATGGAAAGAGGAGGGTGGACTGGTCGGGGACCTCCGTAATGGAGGAACCACATAGTAACAGGGTTTCCTGCAACCCCTACCCAATAGCAAAAGGTGACTCCAGTCCTGACTCTCAACCTAGCAACAGACTGTGACGCAGGTAGGCTCATTTATTCCCTGAGACTGAACGAGAGTCTTGCCAACAATACCAACTGAGTCTGGCGGCTCTGGCAAGAAAGACTTGATCAGGAACCCCCCTGATAATAAGTGGCCAAGGAAAGTACAGTCATGCACCACTTGACACATTAGGCAAGTTTGTCATTGTGAAAACTTTATTGAGTATACTCACACAAACCTATATATGGTACAGTCTGCTATACACTAGGCTATATGGTATGTACCATCATTGTATATGTAGTGCATTTTGATCAAAATGTCGTGATGAGGCATATGACTGTACTCTCATTCCCCACTGGGCATAAGGTCCCCTTCCCCAGAGAGAGACAGGGGTGGCCAGGGGGCCTGGCACATGGGATATTGCCACAAGTGCCTAGCTCAGGAAGTGTTCTTTGTCCCTGTGGCCTAGAGTCTCCCTTCTCCCGTCTGGATGTACTAGGCAGCCAAATGTGAAAAAGTTCCCTTTTCTCTCCTCCCATAACCACCCCAGACAGAGGCACCATCAGGGATCAGTGGGAACTTTAGTGGCACCAGGAAAAAAAAAAAGAGCAGACTGAAACACCACTGTGCGTGGCCTGAAAATTAAGTTGTCTTCAGAACCACTGCCTGAAAAAGTAGACCAGGATCTGTGTACAAAATCTAGACTATTTCCTTAATATAAAAGAATTAAATAGGACCCAGTCTTCAAACAGTATGTTAAGCATTATTAGCCAAAATGTTGATGATAAAATAAAAAATCACTTGTCATACCAAGAACCAGGAAAATCACAACTTGAGTGAGAAAAGACAGTCAATGCTTACCACCAAGATGAATCAGATTCGGAATTACCTGACAAGGAAATTTAAAGCAGCCGCCATAAAAATGTTCTAACAAGCAGTTACAAACGCTCTTGAAACAAATAAAACAAAAATCTCAGCAGAAATAGAAGTTATAAACTGGATACAAGTTATAAACTAGATACAAATGGAAATTAAAAACTCGCAGAATAGGCTCAATGGAGGACAGAATCCACAAGCTCGAGGACAGAACAATAGAATTTTCCCAATTTAAACAACGTAGAGAAAATAGATGGAAACAAAATGAACAGAGCGTTAGGGCCCTGAGTGACAAAACCAAAGATCCAGCATTTTCATTATCAGCATCTGAGAGGGGGGGAGGGGAAGAGAGTGGATTTAAAGGAAGGAGTATTTGAAGAAATAATGACTAAAAACTCCCCCAAGTTTGCCAAATACATTATTCTACAAACTCAAGAAGCAGGGTAAATACCAAATGGGATCAATCGCAAAAACAAACAAATGTACAAACAAACAAATAAAACTCCAAGACATGTCATAATTAAACTTTTGAAAACTAAAGACAAAAATATTTTGAAAGCAGCTAGAGATAAATGACAAATTATCTGTAGGGGAACACCAGCTCAGATAACAGCACATTTCTCATTTGGGTGTAAGGAAAATAGATGCTATTATATGTAATTTGTGGAATTATAGATTTGAAAAGCATGTGAGGGCAGGTTTATAGTAATGATCACATTTTTACATGTTAATTAACTTTGGCTTATCAATTCAAATTAGGGAAAGCCATTTGTCAGAAGTATGCTTCATTATCTATAGTGATGTATAGAGAGGTATTTGTTTATAAGACTAGAAATAGCTGGGCTACGCCTCAGTAATGGGGATTGTTTTAAAATAAAAATTAATATAAAACAATGCTTCACAAGTAAAAGAAAAATAACTCCACAAAGAGCAACGATGTTAGTTACTTAGCTAATTATTGGTCAAACTTTTATAACAATTTCTCTATTCTAAAATATGTTGAGGCTACTTAATCAGTTTCATGGTTTGAACAATGATTAAGGTTTAAAAATTTGGGAAAAAAGCCAGATTATCAAAAAAAAAAACCAACCCCAACAAAAAACACTTTCATGGTGAAATCATTAAATATCTTAAATATTTATGAATTCCAAATACACTCAAATGCAAGTTTAAGGTACAATAAAACAAACAAGTAACATTTAGTTACTGTTCTGATTATCAATGTACTTATTTCTATGAGTAATTGAATTGAACAAAAAGTAAAAATCACATGTATACATTAATGAAATACTTGTTTTTATAAAAATATACTTTCTACCCATTTTTAGGGCCCAGCCTGATGCTATCCTTTCCATGAATTTTTTGTAAACCATTCATTTCAAAGTTATCACTTCTTCTTTGAACTGTGATACCATTTTTCTGTATATTTCTTTATTTTCCATAACATTGATTTAAATATGTGCACCACACATTGCTTCATGTGCTTTGCATGTATGTTAACAGATTTAATTTTCACATCAGCCCTTAATGAGGTTGATGCTATTATGCCCATTTTGCAGTTAAGAAACTAAAAAGTTCAGATGTTAAATGGCTTGCTCGAAGTCACACAGTTAGGTTGAAGTCTAGGTTTCAAACTCATCTCTGCAACAAAGCTTTGCCACTGTGCACACTGCCTCTTTCAAGTAAGGTAAATGAAAGAAATGCTATGTATGTGTAAAAGAAATTTTGACAAAAAAGGAAGAAGATCATCAATAAATTAATAGAATGTCTAAATTGCAGATTCTGAAATTAATACAAATTTAGTTTTATGCTACTTATGAAGTTATGAATACTGTTAAATGAGATATGCATGAAAAATATAGAAAAGATTAAAATTCACAGTCTCCTATGTGCTTCAACATTCAAATTTGACACTTGAAAAGGCCCTGAAGTGACCAATACCCAAATTTTTAAAGTGAGTATTAAACCATTTGTCATGTCATTGATGTCATGTACAAATTAGTGAATATTAATATTTAATAGAATGATCTTAAATGTTGGGTTTTCTGTGTAATAATTTTATTTTTTTTCCTTCTAGAATTCTGGAGGCGGAAGTGGAGTTGACCTCTCAGTGCTGAACGAGGCTCGCAATATGGTGTCAGACCTTCTGGCCGACCCGACCCTCCCCCCGCAAGTCGTTTCTTCCCTGCGGAGCGTCAGCAGTTTGATGGGAGCTTTCTCCGGTTCCCGCAGGCCGAGGATGAGCCCTCTCCCGCCATTCCCTGGGTTTTACCCCTGTTCTGAAACAGAGGCCCCAGCCGAGAGAGGAGATCGAAAACTCCACAAGGTCAAAATACAGTGATTAGCGAGCCCTATTCATCACATCTGATTATATTTTCACATTGTTCCTTAAAATCTTAGACAAACGACAATTTCTTTGTCAAGCATCAGCTTATTTTCCAGTATATTGAATTCTTGGGGCTTTAGAGGTAGTTATCGCAAATAATTTGAAACAAGTATTCAGTTTTTATTCTAAATAACATTGCAGTTGTAATTGCATCAGAGACAACTATTTATTATTGTTTTTGTTTTTGCATTTTAAGTAGTAGAGCAACAAGCAGATTTAATTCTGGGCTTGTATAACAAACTAGTAGTCAAATCATGTCAGTAATCTATCTATTCTTTATAATCCAGGAATGGTTCTTGTTGAGCCAAGTAATGATTATGATGTTCATTTTATGCATTACACAGCATTTTGTATTTTAAATTGATTTTCACATTTTTAAAACTCTTCCCTGCCCCCTCTTTACCCACTGGAGATTGTTACAGCCCAATAGGCATTGATTTTTCCATCATCAGAAGTGGGATTCATTTAAATGTCAGTGTTTCAAAATATGATTTCCTTTAGAAAATAATACTGTTCTAAATAGGCATACATTATGCATGTTGTTTTATTATTTTAATTATTTTATTTGACTGTCAATATCTTTACCAATTACTGAAATGATAAAACTAAAAATATAAACATTTTGGAGATTATTCTAGTTCATCTACTTTGTTTTACAGGTAGAGAAACTAACCAAGAGAAAATTCAAATCAGTTTATTTTGTTCATGTATAATAGTGTATATAGAGCTTAGAAAAAGTCAAATATAGTTTTTGGAAGGATTTTGATTATCAGTTAATTTCATTTTGTTCTTAGCATTAGGGGATAGAAATGTTGAAAAACTAAGCAAGCCTGATTAGGGCAGAAATTTGATAATTATTGATCACAGATGTGGATCATAGGTAGTTATGTGGTGCCTTTATTTTTAAAAAGTATATATGGTATCACCTACATTAGTGAAAATCCAATGAACAATGATACTTAGAGGTTAATCATAAGCATTAAAAGGGATAGCAAGAGATTCATCAATAAAATAGCTAATATATTCGAGTTAGTTTTCACTGATAAAATAGTTAATATATTCGAGTTAGTTTTCATTTGACCTGTTGCTCTTCCTTCATATTTTCCATTGACATTTGATGTTTAGAATAATAATTTTTAAAAACAGTAGTTCTTAAAAATCTTATTTGTAAAAGTCATATTGATAGTATTATTATTTTTACTATGTTTATTCTGTAAAGTGTACTGGTACATTTTGGAAACATTTAAGCAATAATATTAAATAGGATGCCTAAGTGCATAATTTCTTGAACATTCTAGTTAATCAGGCTTATTTTGGGTACTGGAATCTACTGGTAAAAGTCATAGAAGAACCAAGAAGTAACCCTTATTTCTTTTCATAGTGTTCTTTAAACGTACTTGAATTTTATATCTAATTTGTCTCTGTTTTTGGAAAAGAATATAAGAAGCCTAATGTCACTTCAGAAAAGAACACCAGCATTTATGAAAAAAATTAGTAAGGAAAGGGGAGTTGGAATAGATAATATAATGTGAATGTCAAATACTTTGTTAAGAAACAAGAGAGATTATATGGAGCTAAATTACAGCTACAAAGGATTATGTTACATGAAGAACTTTTTACTCTGTCCAACTAACCATGAGCCTTTACTAAATTAACATCCCTGGGAAAATTTAAATATAAAAGATGTTTATCTCTCAGAGATAGTTTCAGTGTCTGCTGATAGGGGAAATTCATAAGCAGAAACAGTTTTCTGTACATGTCAGCAAGACACCTGTTCACAGTGGCAAAAAACAATATTTTCAAAAATCAGGCCCTGGCTGGTGTAACTCAGTGGATTGAGCGCAGGCCTGTGAACCAAAGCATCACCGGTTTGATTCCCAGTCAGGGCACATTCCTGGGTTGCAGGCCATATTCCCAGTATGGGGTGTGCTAGAGGCAACCACACATTGATGTTTCACTCCCTCTCTTTCCCTCCCTTCCCCATCTCTCTAAAATAAATAAATAAAATCTTTAAAGAAATTCAGGGTAAGATTTTATTAATGCTAAAGGTGTTCTGGATTTAATTTAATCATTAACTCAAAAAGCTACTCAGAATCCTGTAGTTTCTCCAGATTAACCTTGGTAGACATTATTAGCCTAGTACTGAAAATATAAAGGTTTAGGAGACAGGGCTGACAGCCCCTGATCCTAATCTTGTCCTCTGAAGTTGTTTTTTAGGGTAAATCTTTCCATATCTACTTTTTAAATTATCAATTGTTTATTTCTCATGATACTAGGGATAAAATGTGCAAAAGAAAAAATAGAGTTAAATAAATTGTAGGGAGTTCAACAATCATTTTCTAGTAGGAGAAAGACAACAGTATAGTATGTGAAATTTGGAGTAAAACTGACATACTTTCAGAATAAATCGTTCCGTTTCCCTATACATGTTAAAAATGCTTTGGATTTTAATGCGCCATATTTAATAATACATATACAGCATATTGTAGGGTGACGATTTTAACCACCGTTACATTTCCACAGGGACTCAACAGCAGGACCAGTTTACCGACTCCGCAGCTGAGGAGGAGCTCAGGAACTCCAAGTCTGCCACCTGCTGAAATTTTGGCTTCAAGATGGGAACGCAATAATGGCAAAAGGCCTCACCAAGAATGTGGCATTTCAAGGTAAAATCCTGAGAGCCAGTTAAAGAGACTTCAATTTGATACACTGACTTTGTTTCTGTGAAAAAAGTTTGATACAGCTCTGAAAGTAGAAACAAACAATTGAAGTATTTTAGGCATAGGACAGCATAAGTAGTAATACGACATAATAGTGAAAGTGATTCTTAAAAAGAAGCTCACATGTCTTATCCAAAAACTTAGGTAAGCTGGATACAAAGCAGGCTGGAGCCTTAAAGGAAGCGAGGATCCATTTAGGACAGGGTACTGAGAGAACTTGTAAATCGGTAGAGGTGGCCACTACAGGAGCAGTGGCCAAGTCACATGCATAATGCCCAAGGTAGGTCAACAGTTACTGCACTGTGAGAGGAGGAGCACTTTCTTAGGGTTCACGTCAGATGTTAAATATCTTTGAAAGGCATCAGTAACAACAACCAAAGGAAGCTGGTAAAATGCAGGAGCTGAAATCTGGAAGTACCTACGTCCATTCTCCCTGATAACAAAAGATTCAGTGCTTTGTCTTAAAACCCAGAAAGATAGTTATCTCTTGTATGAGTTATAAGCCTCTGTTTGGTCAATTATCTAAGAATATTAATGAAATTGGAATTAGTGTAAATTTCCTGTTTAACCAATGTTATTACTGAGCACATTTTACTTTTAGCTTGAGCTGTGTAGTTTATAGACTTCAAACACTAGGTGGCAGGATTGGATCATAGCTATTTGTTAAAATCTATGTTAATGATTGTATGTGAAATATGATCAGATAACTATAATCTGATCTTCCAGGTTCTTTTTTGATTTATTAATTTGATCTTCTACAATATATTCAAATAGATGGATTTCTTGCTTATTAAAAATTGTGCAAAATGATATACAATTCAGGAATGAAGTATGAACAGTACAGTTAGGAAAATGAGCTTTGGTCCAAAGCTTTCCCAGAGCCTAAACATGGTAGGTTTTTTAAAATTGGAAACAAGATATGGGGAGTGAATGATGTTAGAAACTGAAAATATGACATTTCTTTACCATGGGAAACATCATCTTGAGAATATTGGATTTAAGAAAGAATGATGAAAATGATTCAGTTTTTTTTATTCCTTCTATCACACTGATGTAACAGCAGTACATTTGCAATTAAATAATTATTGATATTAAAGTAGAAACATGGTCCAAAGAAAACTAATCGTTAACTCTGAGAAGTGTTTATATAAAGGTATATATATGTAGGCAGATTTGATGCACTTACTTAACTCTCATAAAGGTTTGGAAATTTAGAGAAAAAAAGGTAATTGGTGGTGTTATGTAACCACCAATCTACTCAATCTACTTTAAAGAGATTAGACTAAAAGTAATTTTTCTAGTGTGCTGAAGCTGGACTGTACCAGTAACAAATTTCTAAGTGTATTTTGAACATAGGTAACATAGGAATAAGTGAAGCATTTACAATCGTTACATCTTTTTAAAAAATATTTTATTTTTATTATTTGTTTTTAGAGAGAGGGAAAGGGAGGGAGAAACATCAATGTGTCATTGTGTCTCATGTGGCCCCCACTGGGGACCTGGCCCACAACCCAGGCATGTACCCTGACTGGGAATCGAACCTGTGACACTTCGGTTCGCAGCCCACACTCAATCCACTGAGCTACACCAGCCAGGGCCTCAATTGTTACATCTTTTGAAATTCAAGTCTCTAGATCAGTGCTGTCCAACAGAAATTTTTGAAATATTTTGTATCTTTATTGTCCAGTGTGGTATTTTCTATTTGATTACTTGAAATGTGTTCTAGTATGACTAAGCGATCAAATTTAAATTTAATTAATTAAAGAGCTGTATGTAACTACCGTGTAGACCATATTTGACAGCATAGCTATATGTCTTTAATGTATGAGGATGTTTGGTTTGACACAAAAGTAACAGGTTTGTGACTCTGGGATCATGAGACATCATTTGACTTTAGTAGATTCCTCTAGAACTGGATGATATTGCCTACATTTTTCAGTTTTGATTTTAATGCAGCTTTAGGTTCTGATCATAGGGTCTCTGACTGATCTTAAGTGCTTTAAACATTGTTGCAGTACTGAACTTGTCATTTCCTAAAACTGTCTCAAACCAAGTATCTCATCCCTCCAGCAGCTTTTTGGTTAGTATTACTATGGCCTTATTTCCTGGTACAATGCTACCCTCTAGTGGTTTCTTACAAAATTGATTTATCTAGAAAACAGTGTTATCTTTACATCCTGTTTATTTTTTAATACATTTTATTGATTATGTTATTACCACGTTTTCTCCCCGTTATTCCCCTCCTCCCTGCACTCCTCCCCTACTCCTCCTTAGTTCATGTCCATGGGTCATACATAAAAGTCCTTTGGCTTCTCCATTTCCTCTACTATTCTTAACATCCCCCTGTCAATTTTCTACCTACCATTTATGCTACTTATTCCCTGTAGCTTTTCCCCCATTCTGCCCCTTCTCCCACACCCTGCTAATAACCCTCCTTGTAATGTCTATTTCTGTGATTCTGTTCTGGTTCTACTTGTTTGTTTGTTTAGGTTCAGTTGTTACTAGTTGTGAGTTTGTTATTTTACAGTTCATGTTTTTGATTATCTTCTTTTTCTTAGATAAGTCTTTTTGACAATTCATGTAATAAGGGCTTGGTGATGATGAACTGCTTTAACTTGACCTTATCTGGGAAGCACTTTATCTGCCCTTCCATTCTAAATGATAGCTTTGCTGGATAGAGTAATCTTGGATGTAGGTCCTTGCCTTTCATGACCTGGAATACTTCTTTCCAGCCCTTTTTTACCTACAAGGTCTCTTTTGAGAATCAGCTGATAGTCTCATTGGAACTACTTGGTAGGTAACTGTCTCCTTTTCACTTGCTGCTTTTAAGATTCTCTCCCTATTTTTAATCTTGGGTAATGTAATTATCATGTGCCTTTCTGTGTGCTTCCTTGGGTCCAACTTCTTTGGGACTCTCTGAGCTTCCTGGACTTCCTGGAATTATATTTCATTTGCCAGATTGGGGAAATTCTCCTTCATTACGTTTAAAAGTAAATTTTCAATTTCTTGCTCTGCCTCTTCTCCTTCTGGGACCCCTATGATTCTGATGTTATAACATTTAAAGTTGTCCTGGAGGTTTCTAAGCCTCTCCTCATTTTTTTGAATTCTTGTTTCTTCATTCTGTTCTGATTGAATGTTCATTTCTTCCTTTTGCCCTAAACCTTTGAGTCCCGGTTTCCTTCTCTTCACTCTTGGCTCCCTGTGTATTTTCTTTTATTTCACTTTTTATAACCTTCATTCTTTTCTCTATTTTGCAACCATACTCAACCATTTCTGTGAGCACCCTGATAACCAATATTTTGAGCTCTGCATCTGATAGGTTAGCTATCACTTTATTGCTTAGTTGTATTTTTTTTCTGGAGCTTCGATCTATTCTTTCATTTGGGCCATGTTTTTTTGTCTTGTCCTACCTGTTACATAGTAAGGGGCAGAGCCTTAGGTATTCACCAGGGCGGGTCAACCCCTGTTACTTCATTGTGGTGCTATATGTGGGGGAGGGGTCTGAGAGGGAACAATGCAACTTGCTTGGCTCATGGGTGGCTTTCAGTCACTTCCTCTGCTTCCCACAAGCAAATTGGGCCCTTTGGGTGCTGATTCCCAGGTGTGGGCTTATGTACATTCTAGGACCCTGTGGGTTTCTCCAATGCACTCTCTCCTATGAGGCTGGGAGTTTTCCCCCCAGTGCCTCAGTGCCTCATAAATCCCCACAGATTTATTCAGTCAGAGGTTTTGAGGCTTTATTTCTCCATGCTGGAACCCTGGGTTGCATGGTCTGTCTCACTTCCCAGTTGTTCCTCCCAGTTTATCCGCATGCAAATGTGGGACTGTGTTCTCCGCCAGCCCCCTGGACCGGTCCACCAGCCAACACCTCACTTGCTCCAGGCCTCTAGCTACAGCCTCACTGCATGTCCTCTCTGCCCCAGCTGCCCATCTCAGCCTCTCTTGCTGGTCTGGATGAATGTTTCTTTAATTCCTTGGTTGTCGGACTTCCATACAGTTTGATTTTCTGGCAGTTCTGGTATTCTTTGTTTTTAAATTTGTCATCCTTTTGGTTGTGCGAGGGGGCACAGTGTGTCTACCTATGCCTCCATCTTGGCCAGAAGTCTCACAATATTTTGATTATGGGTATTGTAGTCATAAAATTTTTGGACGCTTTACCAATGTCTGATAATCAAAACTCTGTTATTCCCTCATGACAAAGCTGAACCCTTATTTGGAAAAGGCAAAGGGACTAAAAGAGATAAGCAGTCTTGTAAAGAATGAAAATACAAACATTATTGGGAAAGCTTTCTCTCTCTGAAACTCCTGTCGAGCTTAACTTGTCCACTTCTGTAAGTAACCCTTTTTACTTTTTCTCTCTACCCTCATTTCTGTATATCATTTTTAAAAAGTGAGTTCAGATGTCACCTGTTAAGAGCAACATCCCAACATCCTTTGTCCTTGATCTCCAACAAGGTAAAGTAATGTTTCATCTCTGAATCCCCTTAATACCTTTTCTTGCCTTTTATGGCACATTCTACCTCATGTGAGAAGGTGTCACTACTCTTCTGAGGACTGCTTGGTTATTGTGAAGAGTTTGGGATTGCATTAAAATGGATCTTTGAAGATAATCAGCTGCTTACCAAGTGTCCTGCAGGGGTATGGTATCCATATCAGGTTATGACAGTTGACACTGCCTTCTACTTAAGTTTTAGACCTCAGATGAAGTTTCTTTGGTCAGGAAGTTCCAGAAAAGGTTGAATATAATGCTTTTCTGAGTGACCTGACTGTTGAATTACCCACCTCTGAGTTCCATTGTTAATACTTAGGGATAAAGAATGGCTAACTGCTATTCTTAGACTGGCCTTGAAGGCCTAGACCCTGCACATGGACAAATATTCAGATATTCAGAGCACATATTCAGAGCTCACAGCTCACTTCTTTTTAAAACTTTCTCTGTGAAATAAAAATAGGCAACTTGTGTCCCAAAACTATGTGGGCTGTCAACTACAGTTACTTCTATGCTAAAGAGAGTTAAGTTAGTTTCAACCTACTCTGAGTCACCATCATCTCCATAACTGCTCTGTAATTAAATCTAATAACTTGCTGCCTAGCAAGAGTATGTCCCCTAAATAATGTACTTGGGAATCAGCTTCTCAATTTTGTAATGCATAATTTATTAGAGATTCATTCCAAGGTGTGGACCCTGTTTGAACTATAGTGATTAGGTGGGCTAATGGTGTTATCCCACTCAGTTTTTAATGAGAATAGTTTTATAAATGTAATCATATAGCCAAGTTTATACAATTGCTTCCAAAAAAAAGAGGTGATACAAACTGTGTCAAGGTAGTGTGCATTTATTATCTAGAAATTAACTCTTAGCATATGGCTTAATTCTGTGACTATAACTTTTGATATCTTTTATAATGTATATGGCACTAGGATTTGAAGACCGATTGCCAAGTCTGATTTTAATTGCCCTCCTACCCACTATTAATAATCATTGGCACTCCTAGCCTCTCTTTCTCTCTGCTTTGTTCAGTATTGTTTTATATGACCTCACTGGGGTGTATATTTGTCTGGTTCTAGTCTAGGAAATTAATGAGACAGTTCTTGAACTCAGATGATAATTTGTACTTTGACCTGTCTATCTCAATTCTAAACAGCTAACTGAATGTATTTCAATTATTAGAAGACCCTGGATCAAGGTAGAAGACTATGAAGCAGTGCTATGGATTATTTCTGAAAAGGAGAGATCCCTGTCTTTGTTTTAGATATTAACCAGAGAGTAGACTTTAGGACAATATAGATTTTTCTGTTTGAATATTGCCCTTCTTTCCCAGTCTCTTCCAATCCATATGTAGGCAGGGAATACTCAAATACAAAGAATGATTGAGCAATTTGTAGGGAGAGGAGTTTATTGGATGGTTATTATTTGCATGTTGTCTCTTCTTGTAAAACTATCAACACGTTATTATTACTATTAGCTTCAGAAAAAAATATTATAGAATCAAAAGGCTAGATGCTACCTCAGAAGTCCTTAATTCTAAATCTCTGATTTTACATATTGAGAAACACACACAGAGATAGAATTGTTTTGGGGAAAGAACAAATACTTTGGAGTCAAAGCAATTGGTAGTTGTATTTTAGCTGTTTGAATTTAGGGACATTACTTATCCTCTTGAAACCTTGGTTTCCTTTTATGTAAAGTAGGAGAATAACAGAGATAAAGTATGTAAAGTACCAAAAGCAATGGACGATACATGAGCAATACTCAAAACAGCACCTTATTATAATTTTGTTAATATTAATAAAGAAGTTTTAATGAATTGGTTGCCAACTGATTTTATATGCCTTCTCTTTGTAATACAGAATTTTTTCTATCAGGATATAGAACAAACTAGATTTCTAAAAAAAGGCCCAAGGAGATCGTTAAAGCAAGAGTTAGCAAAGGAAGAGTCTATTCACTCAAAATTGGGGACAGAAAAGATATATTCTTTAGAAAAGTAAAAATAGAACCATAAAGAGATCATTCATTTATTCCACAAACATCTGTTGAACACCTTTTATCAGGCACTGTGCAATATCCACTGTGAATATAGAGATGTGTTTTATAGCCCCTACAGGAATTTAGAAATTAGCAAGGGAAAATCATCTGTAAGCAATGGAATTATAATACACTATGGGTAAATGTTATCATAGAGACAAAAAAAACCCCTTTTTGGTCACAGAAAAATAGACCTTTCTTTTTTTTTAAAGATTTTATTTAATTATTTTTAGAAAGAGGGGAAAGGAGGGAGAGAGGGAGAGGTACATCAACATGTGACTGCCTCTTGTGCGCCCCCCACTGGGGACCTGGCCCACAACCCTGGCATGTGCCCTGACTGGGAATCAAACCGGTGACCCTTTGGTTCGCAGGCCGGTGCTCAATCCACTGAGCCACTCCAGCCAGGGCTAGACCTTTCTCCAGTAATGGGGTGTAGAAGTGGAGAAAAGATGAAGGAATTGGGGAAGAGCTTAAGAACCTAGCCTACACTAAAAAATGCTGAGTGAAAAAAAGAGAATCTAGGTATGTCCTTGAGCCTGTGGCAAAGTACCCACATCAGGAGGTGATTTATGCTATTAGTCACCTAGGTTCGTGAGTAGCTAAGAAAGGAAGGTAACGTTTGTGTTGTACTTGCTTTGTGTATGGCACTGGACCAGAGGTTTCAAATATATAATCTTTAACTCATTTTAATGTATCACATTGGTATGATTGCCTCCTTATATTTAATTTTTTCATAAGAGCCCTAAAACTTAAAATACATATTTCAGTTATAAGAAATGACTGACTTAATGGATAATCAATATCTTTGAAGAGAAGGAACAGAAAATAGTGAAAAACTACATATTTTAAGCCAGAGATTCTCAGAGCCCCTGGACCCGGTAACAACAGCATTTCCTCTAAGAACGTGTTAGAAAGGCGGATTATCTGGCCCTAACCCTGGTTTACAAGAAGCAGAAATCCTGGTGGTGGGAATACAGTGTTGTAAGAAGCTGTCCAGGTTATACTGATAGCCTGCTTTATGCCAGGGTTCAGCAAACTGTGGCCTGTGGACCTCAACCTGTGGTCCATGACCTACCTATTTTGTAAATAAAATCACACTGAAACACATTCATGCTTATTTGTTTATTACTGTTTATGGCTGCTTTTATGCTGCAATGGCAGAGCTGAGCAGTTGCAACAGTGACCTTATGGCCTGCAAAGCCAGAAGAAGTATTTACCATTTGGTCCTTTACAGGAAAGTTTGCTGACTCCTGAGTTAGGTCGTAGGCTCTAAGACAGATGTCTGAACTTTGAGTGTATAGGCAGATTATTTGCTAATTGAATTGAAGACGATGAAGAAACATGATGAAATTTCCCAGTTTTAAAATTCTTAACCTGTTATCTTTCCCTTTTAGTCAAGGATGCTATCTAAATGGGCCTTTTAGTTCAAACCTACTGACAATCCCGAAGCAGAGGTCGTCTTCTGTATCGCTAACTCATCATATAGGTCTGAGAAGAGCTGGTAAGATCATTTTTTATTATTTAAATGTGGGAGGTCTCAAAGTACATGGTAGTGCAAAATTTTTTCCTTACACATTAATAGCTAATTTTGATGCTGTTTTATGTGTTGTAAGTTAACATGACTAAGTAATTTGGGTCAGCTATTAGTTCATAATTTGCTGTTCATTCACTAAACACTTCTTGAACATTAGTATACAAGGAACTTTGTTAGACACTAGGGATTCAGGGAAAAATATAGAACTGTTTAACTAACCTGAATTTTTGCAGATCCAATACCCACATATCTAGAACAAGGGAAAATCCCCAGAAAATAGTATTCAGTAGCATGGAAATTATGAAGAAAATAAATCTTAGTATGAGAGAAAAAAACCCTGACTGTATCCTAAGTCATCCTAACAGGGATTTTCTATTTATTTAGTTATTTGAGGTATAATTGACCTATAACATTTTCTATTTATTTAGTTATTTGAGGTATAATTGACCTATAATATTTTATTAGTTTTAGGTATATAACATAATGTTTCATATATATTGTAAAACTGTCACCACAGTAAATCTAATTAACACCCATCACCATTCATACAGTTTTTTTCCTTGTGATGAGAACTCTTAGCAACTTTGAAATATGCAATATGATAGTATTAACCATCATCACCATGCTGTCCATTATACCCCATGACCTATTTGTTTTGTAACTGGAAGTCAGTACTTGTTGACCCCCTTTCCTACTTGCTTTAAAACTTTTTGGATGTAATGTATTTTATAGATACAACAGAGTAATGACAGAGCAACACTGATGTTCTGCTTTCAAACTACATTATATGTGGTTTGGGGCAGTAGTATATATACAACCACAAAATTCTTTTATAAAAATGTTTGGCATACAATAAAAACTGAAATATGGAGAATCAGAAAAATGTCATTCATAAGCAGGAAAAACAGACACTAGGTGATCTATATATATCGATATTGGATATAACAAAGTCTTTAAAATAACAATGATGTTTTAAAAGAAACAGAAGGAAAGATGAACAAAATGGATCATTTTAACAGAGAACTGGAACACATGGGAAAGAAACAATGGATGTTTAGAAATGCATTTGATTAAATTAAAGTCTACAGGATGGTTTAATAGTAGACTGGACACCGCAGAAAACAGGAGTAGTAAACTTGAAGACAGAGAAATAGAAAATATTTAAACTGAAACACAGAGAGGGGAAAATACATAAATAATAAGACTTTTGGTTTCCAGTTTCACATGTAGGGAGCGGGAAGTCATCACTTCATCCTATGAGTACAAAGCCGAACAGACTGCAAGCTCATCAACTGCACTAGGATCTGTAGGGGAGGTGAAGGTGAGGACGCAGGGCAAACTGCTGCCCTCAGGCTGGAAGACTCAGAAGGCGAATCAGGGAATGATGAGAGCCAGTGCTGGGAAAGGATAACCTAAATCGTAGCTGCCAAATTGCTGGAGGATGAGTGAGGACAACTCTGAGCTAAACACTTTAGGAGAATCCAGCCACAGGGAGGCCCCCATAATTTTGTACTTTTTACAGGCTTCCTACAGTAAATACCAGAGAAAACGCTCTGTCAGGGGAGGGGGAAAGGAGCCATTTTTGTAATATACCAGAGCACTCTGTTCTTTTTTTAAATTTTTATTCACTTACATTTTTTTAGAGGAGAAGGGAGAAAGTGAAGGAAAGAAACATGGATGGGCTACCTCTCATATGGGCCAGACTAGGGATGAACCCCCAACCCAGGCTTGTACCCTGACTGGGAATCGAACCTGCAACCTTTTGCTTTGCAGGACTGTGCCCAACCAACTGAGCCACATTGGTCAGGGTAGAGTATTCTGTCCTTAGAGAAGTCAGTTAACGAGGGCCCAACCTGCTGGGGCATTATTAGAGCCTAACTGACCTGGGGGGAAGTTGAGTTATTTACATAACTCAACTACAGTCAGCCCTAGTCAGTCAGCAGTTCCTTTTACCAAGTACATCATTTTCTGCTATCAAGAAAAAATTACAAGGCATTACAAAAGGCAAAAAACACAATTTTTAGAGACAGAAAATCCCATCAGAACCAGATATAGCAGATATTTTGTAATTATTATGCTATTAATTTAAAACAACTATGATTAATAGTCCAATGGTTTTAATGGACAAATTCGACAACATGCAAGAACACATTAGCAATTTAAGGAGATGGAAATTCTAAAAAGAAATAAATGGTAGAGATCCAAAATGCTGTAAGAAATGAAGAATGCTTTTGATGGGCTTATGAGTAGGTAAGACAGAGCTGAGGAAAGAATCTCTGAGCTAGAGGAAATGTCAATAGAAACCTTCAAAACTAAAAACAAAGAATACTTGAGACTGAATAAAAAACAGAATGGTATTTCTAAAGACTGCGAGACAACTACAAAAGGGATACCAGAAGAAGAAAGGAACAGAAGAAATACTTGAAAAATAATGACTGAGAATTTTCTCAAATTACTGTCAGACACTAAAGCACAGATCCAGAAAAGTCAAACAGGTATCAAACAGAAAAAATACCTTGGCATATCATTTGCAAATTATAGAAAAATCAAAGACAAACAAAAAAATTTTTAAAGAAGTCATAGGGTAAGGGGGAGGATCTGACCTCTAGAAGGAACGAAGATGAAAATTACTAAGACTTCTCCGCAGAAACAAGGCAAGCAAGAACAGAGTGGAGTGAAATATTTAAAGCATTGACCGAAAAACAAGCACCAACCTAAAATTCTATCCCCTGCAAAATTATCCTATAAATGTGAAGGAGAGTCTTGGCCAGTATGGCTCAGTTGGTTGAAGCATTATCATCCTGTAACCAAAGGGTTGCGGATTTGATTGCTGGTCAGGACACATACCTAGGTAGTGGGTTTAATCTGTGTTCTGGATGCAGGCATGAGTGTGTGCAACCTCTGGTCTGCACACATAGGATCCCCAGTCTGGGTGCGAACGAGGGCAACCATTGATGCTTCTCTCTTGCATCAATGTTTCTCTCTCCCCCTTCCTCTTGATCTGAAAGCAATGAAAAAAAAAAGTCCTCAGGTGAGGATTAAAAAAGAAAAGTAAAAAAGTGGAGGAGAAAAAGACTTTTAAAGACAAACAAAAATTAAGGGAACTTGTTGCCAAGTAGACCTAATTTGCAAGAAATGTTATTGTAAAAGAAGTTATTTAAAGTGAAAGAAAATAATATAGGTCAGAAACTCAGATCTATAGAGAAAAGAAGAACATTGGAGAAAAAGTAAAGACAAAATAAAAACTTACTTTTACTTGATCTAACATGACAAAAGCCTTGTTCGACTTGTTTAGAATAATGACAGCAACAATGTATTTGAATATGAGTGCTTATGTATATATTTTATGTAGGTATACATAATGGTATACCAAAAAATGGGCAAAAGATCTGAATAGATGTTTCTCCAAAGAATATACAAATGGCGCATAACCACATGAAAAGATGCTCGGCATCATTAATCATTTAGGGAAATGCAAATCAAAACCACAGTGAACTGTGACTTCATGCCCACTATGATGTCTTTAATTATAAAGACGAACAACATCAAGTGTTGGTAAAAATGTTCAGAAGTGGGAATATAACTACATTGCTGTATCCACTCTGGAAGACATTTTGACAGTTCGATACTTGAATAAAGACATAAAATTGTGCTATATTTATGGAAAATGAGTGAACTACAGTCACATGCTACTACGTGGAAAATACCTTTTGAAAATGTTGAGTAAGGTAAGCAAGGCATAGAAGCATTTTCATATACTGTCTGATTCAATTTATGAAGATAAAGACAACACTAATCTAAATTGTTAAGATAAATATACATATGTACATAAATACAAAGAAAGGCAAGAAAAAAAGGTACTGTAGAAGTCAAAATAATGATTTCCTTTAATGAGAGGGAAGGCAGTTAGGACAGGGTTTTCTGATCTAGCCATGCTTTGTGTCTTAGTTCAGGTGATAAGCATTCCTGTTGTAATTTCTGCATGTATATTCTATTTCATAATAAATAAGGCTTAAAATAAAAAATGATGGATCTATATTGTAGAAAGTTTTTTTAAAAGATTTTATTTATTTTCAGAGAGAGGGGAAGTGAAGGATCAAGAGAGGGAGAGAAACATTGATGTGTAAGAGAAACATCTATCAGTTGCCTCTCTCATGCACCCCAACCAGGGATGTTCCACAACCCAGGCTGGTGCCCTGACCTGGAATTGAGACGGCGACCTTTCTACTTTGTGGGATGTCAAACTAACTGAGTCACACCAGTTAGGGCTAGAAAGTCTTTCTGAAGATTTACTAGGTTTTTCTCTACCATTTTATCCTTTCCTTGAAGCTTTTCTATATTTTATCAAATTTCTGCCTTAATATTATTTACCCTTTAGTCTTCTCGGTCTATTTGTCTGGATTTTTGGACACTCACTAGTATAATAAGAAAAAAGAATGCCGAAAATTGCACTGTTTTCTTCAGTTAGTAACCATTTTGACTTTGACAAGCAAGACACTTTCCCTCTCTAGTCCTCAATTTCTTCTTCTGAAACATTAAACTCTTTGAGCAGGTTGTTTATAAAATCCCATTCAGCCATAACGTTGTATAAAATTTGTAGGAGTCTCTGAACAAATTAGTCTGATATAAGAGCATTTGCAGCCTTGGAAAGAGTGATCTCACAGTGATAACTAAATCAAGTTTCTGGGGTGGGGTACAGGGTGGGGTGGTATTAGTTTTTTCTTTCTTCACATGTAAAGTGAAAATGCTACTTAACTCACATTGTTATTGTGAAGATTAAATAACATACTGTATCAAGGTTTTCTAGGGAAATACAACATACATATATACATACATGCATCTAGGTAGAAAGAAAGGAGCAGGGCAATGGATTTATTTTAAGACATTGGTTTATGAGATTATGGGGGCTGGAAGATCGGAAATTTTTAGGGTAGACTGCCAGCCGGGAAGTTCTAACAAGAGTTGATGCTGTAGTCTTGAGTCCAAAGGCAGTCTGGAGGCAAAATTCCTTCCTCTTGGGAAGACCTCAGTCTCTTCTCTTAAGGCCTTCAACTGACTGGCTGAGGCCAGCCCACGTTATGAAGGGGAATCTGCTCTACTCAGTCTACTGCTTGAAATGTTAACTGCATCTGGAAAATAACTTCACAGCAACATGTAGACTGCTGTTTGACCAAAACAGCTGGGCACCATAGCTTAGCCAAGTTGACACATAAAATTAACCATGTCACACAGTCTTTTGAGTGTTTACCACTGTGCCTGAAATTATCGTAGGCCCTTAATAACTGTTATTTGCTTTCCTCTCTGATTCATCCTTTACCTGCATATTTATTTCCAAATAAAGTTTTAAGCCTGTCTCCTTCTTTTCAGATACAGTTATACTGCCTTAGCAAGCACTTTACCTCAGCCAATGTTTCTTAAGTCAATAGGATTAGAGATGTATTTCTGAAGCACTGTTTTCCCTTATTTAGCATTTAGCACTCATTTATATTTTCCACTAGACTCTAGTTTGCTGAATTACAGAAATTGTATCTTTTTCCCCATTGTGAAACCCAGCACATTTTCCAACATATAATAGGCTCTCAAATATTTATTGAATAAATAAATAAGCTGGAAATATGTGCATATTTTAAAGGGTATGTTGTTGTACTAACATAATTTTATTATATGCTCAACTTGCTGACTGCTATTAAGAAATTGGATTGTTCAGCCCTGGCTGGTGTAGCTCAGTGGATTGAGCGCGGGCTGTGAACCAAAGGGTCACAGGTTCGATTCCCAGTTAGGGCACATGCCTGGGTTGTGGGCCAGGTCCCCAGTGGGGGCCATGTGAGAGGCAACCACACATTGATGTTTCTCTCCCTCTTTTTCTCCTTCCCTTCCCCTCTCTCTAAAAATAAAAAAAAAGAAATAAGATATTTAAAAAAAAAAGAAATTGGATTGTTCAAACAAAAGTGAATTTAATTGTATTGAAATATATTCAGTAAAATTTGGTAAAGATACTCTGTTCACATAGATTAGATAATCAAGCTGGTGGGGACACAAAATGTGAAAGTAAAGAATTAGGAAGATTTGTGATTTCTGGCCAAGATGGAGGCGTAGGTGAACACACTGCCTCCTCACACAACCAAAGTGGGGACAACAACAAATTTAAAAACAAAAAACAGCCAGAACTGCCAGAAAATTGAACTGTATGGAAGTCAGACAATGAAGGAGTTAAAGAAGAAACATTCATCTAAGCCTGTAGGAGGGGTGGTGAACGGGCAGCTGTGTGGAGAGGACTTGTGGCAAGGCGGTGGCTGGCAGACCCAGCGAGGTGGCAGATTGCGGACTGGGCAGTCCCACATTCGTGTGCAGATAAACCAGGAGGAACAACTGAGGAGTGAGACAGACTGAGCAATCCAGGGTTCCAGTACAGGGAAATAAAACTTCAATGCCTCTGACTGAAAACTCCTGTGGGGGTTGAGATGGCAGTGGGAGAAACTCCCAGCCTCACAGGAGAGTTCATTGGAGAGACCCACAGGGTCCTAGAATGCACACAAGCTCACCCACCTGGGAATCAGCACCAGAAGGGCACAGTTTGACTGTGGGTAGCAGGAGAAGTGACTGAAAACTGGCAGAGAGCAGAGCAAGTGCCATTGTTCCCTCTCGGACCCCTCCCCTACATACAGCGTCACAACACAGCAGCATGGGTTGCCCTGTCCTGGTGAAACCTAAGGCTCTACCCCTTACTTCATACCAGGTATGCCGGTACAAAAAAAAATGGTCCAAATTAAAGAACAGATCAGAACTCCAGAAAAAATACAACTCAGAAATAAAGAGATAGCCAGCCTATCAGATACACAGTTCAAAACACTGGTAATCAGGAAGCTCACAGAATTGGTTGACTATGGTTGCCAATTAGATGAAAAAGAAGGCTATGCTAAGTGACATAAAGGAAAATGTACAGGGAACTGACAGTGAAGGGAAGGAAACTGGGGCTCGAATCAACAGTGTGGACCAGAAGGAAGAAATAAACATTCAACCAAATAGAATGAAGAAACAAGAATTCAAAAAAATGAGAGGCTTAGGAACCTCCAGAACATCTCTAAATGTTCCAACATCCAAATGATAGGGGTGCCAGAAGGAGAAGAGGAAGAGCGAGAAATTGAAAACCTACTTGTAAACATAATGAAGGAGAATTTTCCCAATCTGGCAAATGAAATAGACTTTCAGGAAGTGCAGAAAGCTCAGAGACTCCCAAAGAAGTTGGACCCAAGGAAGCACACACCAAGGCACGTCATAGTTACATTACCCAAGATTAAAAATGAAGGAGAGAATCTTAAAAGCAGGAAGAGAAAAGGAGACAGTTACCTACAAAGCAGTTCCCATCAGACTGTCAGCTGATTTCTCAAAAGAAATCTTGCAGGCAAGAAGCGTCTGGAAAGAAGTATTCCAAGTCAGGAAAGGCAAACCTACATCCAAGATTGCTCTGTCCAGCAAAGTTATCATTTAGAATGGAAGGGCAAATAAAGTGCTTCCCAGATAAGGTAAAGTTAAAAGAGTTCATCATCACTAAGTCCTTATTATATGAAATGTTAAAGGCACTTATCTAAGGAAAAGAAGATAAAATATATGAATAATAAAATTACAACTGTGGGGGGGCTCTGCCCACAGGGCCCCTCTGTACGCCACGGATGAACGTAATGCTACCAAGACATGATTTGCTTGGGGAGGAAATGGGCCACTCTCTCAAGGGAGAAAGGCCCAGAGTCCTGTCCTCAATGGCTTTTTATTAGGTTCGTAACACAGGAATACAGGTAAAGCTCATCAATCAATATCAGGCGGCAAGGATCAAACAACAGATAACATATCAAAGAAATCTGAGGGCTTAACCTGAGTCAGTGTCTGTCAGGTAAGGGGGTTGCAAAAACTTTAGGAGACATACTCATTTCCTGCCTGGACCCTTATCATATGGATGAATGCACTCTTAGCAAAGCAAGCTTCACAGGACTTGACTAATTCTTTCTTATGCCCGATCACCCCGGAAACGGAACTGGAACTGCTCTAGCTGGCAGAGGGATGCACCCCCTCCCCGTCAAGATTCTTGTGTCTGGTTGGGTTGCCCCTCCTCTGAGGGGTCGTACCCATAGACTCTGACTAACCGACCAAGCGCTGGGGGCTAGAGATGGCAGAGGCAGTGCTCTTGCCAGGAGATAAGCTTTGTTTCCTGAGTGGCTCCCAGTTTGCAGGTTGCTCACTCAGCCTTAGCCACGGGGGGCAGGGGGGGCTGTTACAACTCCTGAAACCAGACAGAGCAGTTCCCAACAGACAACAAACTTAGTTATTAACAACTTAACCTAAAACAAAACCAAAAACAAACTAAGCAAACAACCAGAACAGGAACAGAATCACAGAAATGGAGATTACATGGAGGGTTATCAATGGGGGAGGGGGAGAGGGAGAGGGGAAAGGTACAGAGAATAAGTAGCATAAATGGTAGGTAGAAAATAGACAGGAAGAGGTTAAGAATAGCATAGGAAATGTAGAAGCCAAAGAACTTATATGTATGACCCTTGGACATGAACTAAGGTGGGGAATGCAGGTGGAAGGGGGTGTGCAGGGCAGAGGGGAATAAAGGGGGTAAAATAGGACAACCCTGTAATAGCATAATCAATAAAAGATATTAAAAATTGAAAAAAGAATTAGGAAGATTTGTGCCACATAATATGTACATTTTAGTTATATTCAGTATTCATCTATAATGTGCTATCCTGCTACAAGATATTTATTTCACAGCCACAGACAATGACAAATATGCTTTATATTTATATTCTCCTTCAATTCCTAGAGTGTCTTCAAGATAGCTCCATCTAGAAATTGTTCTGTCACTTAATTGTAAATACTTTGCCTTCTTTAAATGAAAATGCTCTTTATAAATACACAAACATAAACAATAAACATACATAATTTATTTATATATCTCTTTCCTCTCTTTTAACTTTTCGAGGTGTTTTACCCAGCTCGAGTCCTGTGAATTCTCCTGGCCATGGACCACTGTCTGCTGGCCCTTTAGCTAATCGATCACCTGTGGAATTTCCCGGTACCGCTGATTTTCTTGCTAAGCCAAGTGGTATTTTACACAGATCTCTGGGCAATGCATCCACTTCACCAGATTTTTATCAGCAACTTAGAAATTCTGATAGTAATTTATGTAACAGGTAAGTTTCCCAAATGTTTATTTCTGTGTTACAATATAGGTTACTTAAAGTATTACTAATATTCTAGTTCTATTTAATAACTAGATGATGAAATAAGACTATATCCTCTTCCTTATTTATCTAGAAGTATTTATTCCAACTGTTTTTCATTTCAGTGCTATCACTCATTTTCCAATTAAATGATATCCATCTGAAGTAAAATGTAGTGGTACTCTATTCATCATATCACATCCTATCAGTAAATGTATGAGAATTATTTTAGTGTATACTACTTTAGTGTCTATTTATAACACTCAGTTCATGTGGTGTTCACTCTCATTTCTGCTTAGATATTAAGTGTTTATCTTCGACATCAGTGTTGACTTTCAAAATATGTTATTTTCTTCAGGATCACACAGATGCTTTCTAGGATAAAGCCTACTGAAGCCATAGAGAGATTGGACTATTAGAATGCGATGCATTTGGGACCTTGGTTAATAATTAATTTGCCAGGGATAATGTGCCTCAGTTGGTTAGAGTGTTGCCCTGTAATCAAAGGGTTGCAGGTTTCATTCCCAGTCAGGGCACGTACCTAGGTTGGGGGTTCGATCCCTGGTACAGGCATGTATGGGAGGCGGCCAGTCGATGTTTCTCTCTCACGTCTCTCTATAAGCAATGAAAAAAATGTCCTCGGGTGAGGAAAAAAAAAGATTTTCTGATTGTATTTAGATTTTAAAATTTTGCCCCATTTATTATATGTACATGTTTATTTATGTGTGTATACATATTTATGTTTTATTCTATAAGCTGCGGACATCAAATACTGAAATATGTTTCAACATCTGAATCAGTGTCTGGTACAGACTGCCACAGTGGAAAATCAGGTGAGATATAAGAGTAGTTGTTTGTGTTTAAGAGCAATTTTTTACATTATTTTTTAGGATGAATAAATAATTTTAATTTCAGTTAATCCATCTTAAAATGGAAGATTATAGTGTTTTTATCTACTTCAGGGAGGTGTTATTAGAAACAAAGTATACATAATAGATGATAAAAGCTTTTTAAAAATTATATTTATTGGTTGATTTTAGAGAGAGAGGGGAAGTATAGGAGTGAGTGAGGGAAGGAGACACAGAAACATCAATTTGTTTTCCCGCTTGTATGCATTCATTGGTTGATTCTTGTATGTGCCCTGACTGGGGTTCCAACCTGCAACCTTGGCATATGGGGACAATGCTCTAACCAACTGAGCTACCCTGCCAGGGTGTGATATTTTTTGAAGCGTAAAAATGTACTGTACAAATGAATATAATATAAGGTTATTGCTTTGGCTCACAAATAGTGAAATTAAATGTATTAGTGTTGAAATTTATACTATACAATCTAAGGCTAAAAGGTTTGTGTACTTTTTTTTTTGGCACAGAGAGATTTGTTTTAAAATTTAATTACATCATTCTGAAACACTGTATATGATCAGACAAGAATATTGTTGGTGATAAAATTATAGTAGTTTTATAACTTTAAACAATTGATGACCAAGCTTCCATTAGTAAATAGTTAACTAGCACCAACATTCCTCCTGAAGGTAGGTAGAAAAACTATACAAATTATTAACCAAAAAGATCTGCTTGAAGCTGTTGAAGAACTAACAAGCTTCTCAGAAACATCACTAGAAGATCTGGAAGAGGATAGATATCTAAGAAAATTAGGAGTTAGCGGCTACCAAAAGGGTGTTTGCCAGCGGGGCCAGTGACTGACAAAGTGAGCAGTCCTTTTAGTAGCTTCATGGGACTAGGGAGACAGAGACTGGAGTTGAAGGCTTGCCATGGTAGGGAAAACTTGGCAAATTCTGCAGCACTGCACCCCAGGAAAATAAAAGTAAGGCAGAAATAGGTAGGCTCTTCAGGGATTATAGGCTCATCGGAATCCCTTTTTTTACCACAAAATTCATCCTTTTAAAGCGTGCAATTTAATTGTTTTTGATTTTTACACTTTAAAGGGTGGCGATTGCAGCAGGGACAGGGGTGAGTGGGGGTGGAAGAGGGGGTAGGGAGGATAAATAGTAATGGAAAAAATAAAATAAAGGCGACTTAGACGGAAAATAAACCTAATTCTTTAAAAATTTTTTTAAAAAGTCTTCCAAAAAATAGAAGAGAAAAATTTGCCAATTCATTCTGTAAGACCAGTGATACCTGGATACTGTAACCAAAGACACTGAGAAAACTACAGACATTATCTCTTATGTGTAGGCGTGAAAATCCTTAACAAAATACTAGCAAACTGAATCCAGCAACATATAAAATAGTCACACCATGACAAAGATATATTTATCCCAGAAACACAAGGTAACTTAACATTAGAAAATAAATCAATGTAATACACCACATTAATAGAATAAAGGGAAAAAACACATGATCTCAATAGATGCATAAAAAGCATGACAAAAATCACCACGCTTTCATGATAAAAACAGTAAAAATAGTAATAACAGTAAGATGAAGGGCATCTTTGAAAAACACACTGCTAATATCATCCTTAATGGAGAAAGACTCCCTATCCACAGATCACACAATCCTTAAGTAGAAAATCGCAAATATACATATACTACTAGAACCAATGAACAAGTTTAGTAAAGTCACAAGATCAATGTACAAAATAATTTGTATTTCTATATAGTAGCAATGAACAGTCATACATTGAAATTAAGAAAAACATTTTTATTCAAGTAGTATCAAAAAGAATAAAGTAGAATTCAACAAAAGTGAGAGATTTATAAATTTACATGAAAGTATAAATGACCTATGAGCCAAGTCACTTTGGAAAAAGAACAAATTTGCGGGACTGACATTACCTGAATTCAAAATTAATTATAAAGCCACAGTAATTAAGACAGTGTGGTACTGGCACAAAAATGAGCCTGTATGTAGATCAATGGAACAAAGAAGTATGAGTTCAAAAATAAATTCTTGCATTTATGGTGAATTGATTTTGGACATGGACACCAATACAATTGAAAAGAAAGAGGAGAGTTTTTCTTTTCATTTCATCAAATAGGGCCAGGACAATTGGACAACTACCTGTCAAGAAAAAAATTTGAACGCTTACTTTACCATATACACAAAAATTAATGCAAAATAGATTATAGACCTAAATGTAAGAGTTAAAATCGTATAACTTCTGGAAGAAAATATAGGATAGAGTCTTTGTGACCTTAGGTTGAGGAAAGCATTCCTAGATACAATACCCAAAAGCACAATCCATGAAAGAAAAAAAATGACAAATTGGGTTTTAGCAAAATTAAAACCTTTTGCATTTTGAAAGACATCATTAAGAAAATGAGATGATAAACCAGAGATGGAAGAAAATATTTGCAAATTATATATTAGACAAATGTCTTATATCCGTGATACATAAGGAACTCATATAACTCAATATTAAGAAGTCAAACAACACGATTAAAAATCGGGCTTGATTGGAGCATCATCCCATGAACCAAGAGGTTACAGGTTTGATTCCCAGCTGGGACGTGCGCAGTAGGCAACCATTGATGTTTCTTACATTGATGTCTGCATCTCTCTCTCTCTCTCTCTCTCTCTCTCTCTCTCTCATGTCTGCATCTCTCTCTCTCTCTCTCTCACACACACACACACACACACACACACACACACACACATACACACACACATCAATAAACATGTCCTCTGGTTAGGATTACATAAATTTTGGCAAAAAAGGAAGGACAGATGGTGGTGGAAGGAGACTTGACTTGGGGTGGTGAACGCTCAATAGAAATTCAGATGATATAGAATCGTACACCTGAAACCTATGGTTTTATTAACCAATGTCACCCTAATAAAATCAATTTTAAAATGGGGAAAAATTGAGCTAAAGATTTGAGATAATTTGGTGAAAATCATTTGGTGAAGGATATAAACAAATGGATATGAAACACATGAAAAGATGATCATTAGTCATTAGGTAAATGCAAATTAATACTACCATGAGATACTAGTACACTCAAACTAGAATAGCTATAATCAAAAAGACAGACAATGCCGAGTATTGGCAAGGATACAGAGAAATTGGAACCCCTGTGTATTGGTGATGGGAATGTAAGACAATATAGCCACTTTGGAAAACATTTTCAGTTTTTTAAATGGTACATATGAATTCATCATTATCAATACCACAGCTAAGAATTTACCCAAGAGGAAAACATGAGTCCTCAAAGACAGGATTGTGAATGCTTATGACATTGTTATTCATAATAATGCAAGACTAGAAATTTTCCATATGTCCATGAGCATGTGAATGGCAAAACATCATGAAGTGTATCCTTACAATGGAATTTTGTTTAGCAATTAAATGAACTTCGGATACATGCTACTGTAGGGAAAACTGTCAGAAAAGGTATATCTGTAGAAACAAAAATCATAACAGTGTTTGCCTAGGGTAAAATAGCAACTAACTGTAAATAGACATGAAAGTACTTTTTGGGGGAGATGAGAATATTTTAAAAGTGAATTGTCATAATGGTCACACAACTGTAAGTTTACTGAAATTATTTAAGTATACATTTACAAGGGGGGATTTCATGGCATGTAATTACACTCAATAAAGGTTTTAAAAATAATGTATTAATTCTCATACTTTGGATGGACTCTTGACTCTTCTCAGCTGGGAGATTCTCACTTGAGGGCTGTCACGTGATTAGTCATCTGAAGGATTGATTGGGCTGAATTTCCGAGGTGAATTAGTCATGTGTCTGTTGGCTCTTGACCACTTAGTCCATCTAACTATGACCTCTTGATGGGCTTCTTCCAACATGTTGGCTGGATCCCCAGAGAGGAGGAAGGGAAACTGCCAGTTTAGTTAGTGGTTCCACCCAGAAGACACAGAGTGTCCCTTCTGCCGTATTTCTGTTAATCAGAGCAGTCATGCAGCCTGTCCGGTGTGAGGGGATTGGGAAATAAATGCTCTCTCGATGGAAGAGTGACGAGAAAACATTTCAAAAGAGTGCATATGGGACAAGAGATAGTGTTGTGGACTTCTTTGGAAAAGAAATTCCTACCTTTATTTCAACTGTTTTTATTATCTGTAAGATACAGTTATTAGAAGTTTAGGTCATTAAAAAGTACCTCAAATATCAACAATTTTTAAATTGATGGCTATTTTAGAATATTATTATAGTTACTACCTTAACTAAGAAGAGTTGAACATTCTGTATTTTATTTCTTAAAATAAATGTCTTTCATTTGGAAAAAATGTTTTCCAAAGGATAGTATTTTCTAATCATCATCAGTTTATGACATTTTAGTATATTTAGTGTGTTAGGTTCAGATTTGACTTTTATTGATCAACTAGTAAGATGGGTGTTATTATCTACATTTAACAAAGGAAAAAACTTGCCATTGTTAAGTACAAAAATCAGGATTTGAACCTAGTTCCTCTGAAACTCAACTCCAATGAATACCTGGGCAGTCAGCACACAGATCAACACATACCACCGGCACCTCGGAGTTGCCTGCAAGCACCTTTCCAGGTTTATCCCCCAGCGGTAGCATTCTTCCCATCTTTCAGTATTCATTCATCTGTATCAGCTTTGATATTTTTTGAACTTTTCATAAAGAGAATCATAGTTTATATGTTGTGGCTGATTTCCTTACTCAACATTGTATTTTTAAGAATCATACATGTTATATTGTTGCATGTCATTGTAGTTCTTTCTCTTTGCTCTGTATTGTTCATTTGTATGAGTACAACAGTTTGTTTATTCTGCTGTTAAGTTTTGGGTGAGTTTCTTGTTCAGGATATTATAAATAGAATGAGTAGGAATATTTTGTTTTTACGTTTGAATGAATACTATTTAGCCACCAATGCTGCTTTCCTTTTCCATGTAATTTAGAGAAAAGAACATTATTAATTAATCACATTGGTAGAAAAGTAATTTATATTCATGAGGCAGTGTTTTAATTTTTATTTACCCAGATGTTACACTGTTTTGTAACTTGCTTCAAATGGCATATTTTTTAATTTTTTCAATTACAGTTTAAAATAAATATTTTTTAAATCTTCCCCTAGAGATATATGTACTGAGGGGGGAGAGAGAGAGAGAGAGAGGGGGAGAGAGAGAGACAGACAGACGGACACCAATGTGAGAGAAGCATCAATGGTTACTTCCCCTGTGTGCCTGGACCAGGGTTTGAATCCACAGCCTTTTAGTGGGACAGCGCTCCAACCAGCTGAGCCAGTCGTCAGGGCTGGATATGTGTTTCCAGATTTAGATGTGCCTTAATCTCATTTTCATATCCAGTATTCAAACAATTTCAGATGGTGGAAATTGTTTACATTAAATTGGTAAAAAAAAGTTTCTATCAATAGGGACTTTTTCTGTTTTCACCTTTATGAAGAATATCCACTCATCTCTTTTCATCCATGAGTTGATATCGGGTGAAATGTCTGTACTACCTATGCACAAGGTACATGGGCCATGTAGTCCAACAAGGTAAAAATAATGGTGTAATTAATTTTTTGGTGTCAGTAATTTAGATTGAATGTCAGTATGGTTTACTTTATCTGAATATTTTTGCGAATAATTTTTCTTATAAAACTGCCCATATAGGGTAAGTTTTATTCTTATTTGTTTATTACTATTTTTTTGAAAGGTGATGAAGACAATACCATTCTCTCAAGAGAATCACTCAACCTTACAGAAGCTCGACAAGAAGTGGAAACAGAGAACAGAGACTCCAGAAAATTATTTTCGGAAGGTGATAGTCACCTCACGGAAGAGGCACAGAATGAGCAGCAACCAAATGTAAAGGATAAACTTATAATATGATTATGTTAAGGTGAAATATAATATTAGTTAGTGCTTAGTTGAGTCTCATTATTTTTGCCCAGAACAGGGTTTTTAATATAATGATATTTATTTTTTTTTTTTACTGAGAAGTCTCTATACCACACTGTAGAAAACCCTGGGTAAAAAATAAATAATTACTTCTAAATTCATTATCCTAAAACAAGTGCATTCATTTTACAATGAACCCATTTTGTTTACTTTTATAGTAGATATATTACTTTCCATGCTGATAATTTCTTTATATATATAATGTGTATAGTCATTAAAAACAATGAAAATAATCTACTTAAACTAGAGATTTTCTTATTCTTAAAGTTCAGAGCTTTTTAGGGAAAAATTCCCATTTCTCTTGGAAAGTTAAGCTAATACTAAATGCCATATAAGGATTGGAGTGTCCATTATTCTTGATACCTGTAGCTTCTAATATGAAAATGGATTTCCTATTTGTATTTGTGTTTTTTAGAAATATTTTTATATATAAAAACAGTGCAAAGATTAAGAAATCTTCTGATGCTTAGAAGACACATTTATATTTATAAAAAGATAACATTCTACAAAGAAGTAGTAAATGCTGATTATATCTGAGAAAACCATTGTAGAAAATAGCACTGTCCACCTTTTAATGTTCAATTTTAAGTGTTTTCATTTAGATATGGATTTAACAATATTTATACAGGAAAATGTTAAGTTGGTGTGGATTTTCCCCCTTGTATCTACAGATTGAACAGGAAGCATCACAGGACTCAATTTTAATAGAAGACTATGACTCATTAATAGAAAAGATGAGCAACTGGAATTTTCAAATTTTTGAACTTGTAGAAGAGATGGGAGAGAAATCAGGAAAGATCCTTAGTCAGGTTTGTTTCAAATCTCTACTTTTTAAATTATAAATGCTTTTGAAAAGTATCTTTATGAAAAGTAAAATCTAGAAATGTCTAATACTGGTTTGGGCAGAAATTCAAGATTTTTAATTGAATTATTGTTTTCACAAATGACGTTTTCAGTAGAAAATTTGAAAATGTATATTATAAATGAAAAGTAGTTTAATTGTTTGTAATAATAGGATTTAATTTTACCAAAGTAATAAAGTTTTACTTTATATTGAATCTTCAGGTTGAAAAGGAAAAAAGGTGATCTAGTTCTAACCACTGAAACTTATGGTTCTTTTTTCCTCTGTCCTCTCTATCTTTTACTCAAAACCAAATAGTTCATTTCTTGCTACAACCATGCAAAAATACTTTCATTTTGCAACCCAGACTCAGGGTTGTCCCCGATGAGTTTACACAACAGCATCAGATTTACCTTCCCAAAGCATCACTCTCATTAACTCCAAAGTATCTTATTTATGAAATATAAGAACATATGGATAAATTATGTGGAAGGTATCTGATTCATCTCATTGAAGCCTTTAAGCACAAAAACGTGTTAAATATAGTTTTCTGACTTCCTTTAACACCTAGGACTAGAACATATTAGAATTCATATGCCCTTCAATAAATTATGAATAAAGAGCTAAAGGGAAGAATGGAAAAAATTTAAACTAGAACATGATATGGTAATCTTTCTTTGATTTTCATGGGCTTCAGGGTGATGTCTTTCTTTTTCATGTTTTGAAAAGAATTTATTGTAGAGAAGTTTTTAATAAATTATTAACTTAAAGAAATATACATGGTTAAATATTCCTAAATGCAAATCACAAAAACATATTATAGTCAACTACAAATAGAAATTCTGATTTTTAAAGTGAACTTTATTTTAATTGACATTTAGGTTATGTATACCTTATTTCAAGACACTGGTTTATTGGAAGTATTTAAAATTCCCACTCTACAATTCATGAACTATTTTCGTGCATTAGAAAATGGCTATCGAGATATTCCTTGTAAGTATTAACATACTTTATTATCTAAGTGCAAGTAAATAATTCTGGTTTTGAAACTCTTTATTATTTTTCCCTTTAAGGAAGTTCGTAAACCCTTTTAATTTACATGTTTGGAACAGTTTTAAGTGGAGATTTAAGAAGAAAATCTGTATTCTACTACTTGAAGTTAACTGACTACTGTTAACATTTTGATACATATTCTTTTTTAAAAAATATTTTATCTATTTATTTTTAGAGAAAGGGGGAGGGAAGGGAGAAAGAGTGGGAGAGAAACATCAATGTGTGGTTGCCTCTCATGTGTCCCCTACTGGGGACCTGGCCTGCAACCCAGGCATGTGGCCCGACTGGGAATTGAACCTGTGACCCTTTGCTTCACAGGCCTGTGCTCAATCCACTGAGCTACACCAGCCAGGGTGATATATATTCTTGAAGACTTTTTTCTTCCATATATATTTTTATGAAGTAAATCATAATACAGATACCTATTTATAATCTGCTTTTACTTATTACATGATTATCTTTCTAGGTTAATATTAACAGAATGTCTAATCTTTTTAAATGTTTAGTAATATTAAATCAAGTGTTTCAAAATGTTTAAAATTTACCCATAATGTTTAAAATTTACCCATAGAATTTCTGTTTTTAATGGTATTCCAATATATGAATAATTTTAATGGCTTTTTGATTTTATGGTAAAATGGTATTTGAATTTCATAGTACAAAAAGATAGTTTTTTTATGTGTTGATACATTCTACACTTTCCCTTCATTTGACATATTTTGGGGAAATCAATTATAAAAAGAGTAAATTATTAAATTGGCATAACTCAGTAATGATGATACTTAATAATTTAATGTGAGTTATATATACTATAATTTCCACTTATAAAGTTTGTATTTAAAAAAGTGACTAAATTTTGTAAATGGAATAAAGAGCTACTTTAAGGAAAGGGGAATGGAAAGAAAGAGGTGGTAAGGGATATGCATTGCCAGCTCCAATTAGGATATATTGCTTTAGAAAAGAGTATCTGGATCTAACTTTTTTAGTTTTCGCGTTTGTAAATGGGAATAACAATAGTACTTACCCCATAGGTAGTGACAGGATAATCTGTGTAAGGCATATATTGGAATCCATGGGAGACAGTACATGGTCAATAGAAGATGATGCCTATTTATGGTAATTAAGGCCCTAGTACATTGAATCATGTTCTCTAGCCTTAACACTTAGTATTGTATCATCTGCCCACTCTACACAGTAGCTGCTTATTAAAGTAATGGCTGAAGCATTGAATTTTTATTGAATGTCAGCTATGGCTACAATCATTACATTAACAAAGGTTATCTCATATAATATTTGTGGGAAAGGTATTGTCTTCTGTTCATAGCTGAGAAGTTAAAATTCAGAAGGATCTTTTCCAAAGTCATAAAATTATAAATAGCAAAGCTGGGTTTTACTTATAGGTCTTGCCTTTTCACATAGTGACATTTCAGTAAACCAGTGTTTTATTGATCGTGTACTATGTATGAGACACTGTTATGATTCTGTTCATATACCATTTAACATTTAATCCTCATAGTAGATCTGAGGAATAAGTAGCATTTTGTTTGTTTGTTTGTTTGTTCATGTGTGTGTGGTGGTCAGAGGATGGTCAAGTATCCAGAATTTTAACTGTTCTATGTGCCCATGTGCAAAAAATTTTGTATTCAAACATAGGTCTCCATAACCCAGACACTATTTACAAAATATTTTTAAAAGCCACAACCTTAAATATATTTTCCA